>BHDV01063472.1:155073-258404 GCA_005406045.1 Adoxophyes honmai
CCCCCCCGGCGGAGGGGGTACTAAACGGAAAATTTTATTATTCTTCCACCAAGGAAGTAAATGTATGAAGAAATGTATGACGTTTATGCACTTAAATAAGGTCATACATTTCTGGCTGTATTCCTAAATGGGGTAGGCAGAGGGCATGAAATGCTACATAGATAAAACAGTGACTATTTATTTCACGTTCCATGAAAAAGTTTGCATACATTTTTAGTTTTAAGGGGGAAAGCATAATAATCGTAGGTTGCTAGTACCTATGTCGCCTAAAGTGCCATTATTAGAACAGCATCTCTCCATTTCTTCTGTGGATGTCGTAAAATGCGACTAAGAAAATAAGTTAAGATATATTATATTTTAAGCACAGTGGGACGTATGTTGGCTGGATGATGCTGATGATGATGATGATGATATATTAAGCGACAGACTAGCAACCTGCCACTATCGTAACTCTTAATTTATAACCTAAAAATACACTAGAAGTGGTGATGAAACATGGCATAATCATATGAAATAGTCATAGTGTTAAGTATATAGCTTTTCCTATTATATTTGGGAATACATGCGCGATGTATGTATTAATGTAAGTACAATTGATACTAAAGTGTCAGTGCGCAACAAATGGAAAGGATTTAGCGCAATTTATGCAAAGCCCGCATCAAAGAGCGAGACGTTGCGCGAAACGAACGGACGGTTCTAATTTTAAAACGGCGCGAGCGAGACGGAAAATGTGCCCGTGCGCAGCGGTGAAACGTAGCTATAGTGCTGCTGGATGAACAACTGACAAACGTAGACACGAACGTGACAACTGACAAGACAAGTGTAACGTATGTACATACATAATACATACAATGATGATGATCATGGGGTAGGCAGAGCACACGAAACGTTACAGACAAAACCATGATTATGATTCACGGTTTGCAGCCACTTCTAGCATAGTTTTAGGTTTGAAGAGGTAGAAGTGACAAGTTGCTAGCCTGTTACCTAAAGCATACCTAAACTTATTTCCTTAATCGCCTCTTACGACATCCACAGGAGAAATAGAGAGGTGTTCTTCTATCCCGATACTATACGGTAGACACCAAACATAGGAGCTTGCTTGAAATTATGCTAAAAGTGACAGCGAAGCATGAAGTATCATACTTAATCAGAGATATGTTACGTTTCGTTTGCTTTGCCTAACTCATTTTAGAACACAGGCGTGATTGTATGTAGGAGCTTGCGAATGACGGTATCTATTTATTTTGACTGTCTGAGTGATGTCGTGTAAGAATAACATCTCTCCATTTCTTAGGTAGATGTTAAAAGAGAGGATTATTCTTAAGGCGTCAGGCTAGCAACCTGTTACTACCATACCTGCCAACTCAAAACCTAAAAATATGCTAGAAGTAGCCACGAAACGCGAACTAGTCATGTTTTGTCTATGTACATACATACATACATATTCTCACGCCTGCGTTCCCAAGAGGGGTAGGCAGAGCACATGAATTGTCTATGTATTTTTTTATAATGCTCTGCCTACCTCAATTGGGAACAACCGTGATTTTATATAGAAAACCCTTTCCAGCGTTACTAGATCTTTGTGAAAACAGACTTGTATTACCCCCCCCCCCCTACGCTACCCGTGCGCGTAAACGTGAACCCGACGGTTGAACTCTTACTACTTTGTTTTTTATTTGTATGTGTGGGTATGGTGCGGTGATTTGTAGTTTAGTGACTGGTTTGGGATTGGAATAGTAAGTGTAGTGTACTACTCGTTTTGTATTAGTTATAAGTACATTTGATTTAATTAGAAAAGTAGTCCAATCGACAGTCATTTCATTTACGTTGCAAGAGTTTGTGGATTGTACTTTTTGTCAACTGTACTTCACATTTTATCCATCTTTGATATGTTTGTTAAATGTAAAGTTAACAGGTCGGATCAACGTTGAAGAGTTTAATTTCTAACTGCAGAATTCTACTAACAGATTATTATACGCTGACTTCCATACATAAAATATACAAAATTTAAACTCAATTGGTAGCCAGGAAGTGGATCGAAATTTTCGACAAACGAATAAACTTCGGGATACGAGGAACTAAAGAGAAAGTCTTAAAATTTTAGTTCATTAAAAAAACAAACTGCCAATGAATATTTACTTCAAATGATAAGCCCGCGCTACACTCGCGGCGCGAAGTCGCGCCGTGAATTCACGGCGTGAATTTACGCAGCGGCTCACGCATAATAACTAAGCGCGAACGCAAGGCGTGAACAACATCTACATTCGCGATTCGCGGCTTTCGCGGGCGTTCGCGGGTGTTCGCGTCGCGAGTGTAGAGCGCGCAGTAGATGAATCTAGGCCCTGCGCAGACGACAGACTATCCGCGACGGACTTTTTAGTCTGGGAAAATAGAACCTATGGAATTATATGCAGTAACGCACACGACGCGCAATAAGTCCGGCGCACAGTGCATACAATCCACGCAGACATTTTGTGCGCCGAAGACTCAATCGCTCAAAAAGTCTGTCGTCTGCGCTGCCCCTAAAGCTAATGTTGTAGTGTTAATGCCAATTTAAAGTCGATCTCTGAACAAGTTTGCTTCTGAAATAAGAGCCAATATAAGCGGGGTTTCACCGTCATACGTTTACTAAACGGTGGCCCGCTTATAGCTAGAGCGCTTTTTTGTGGAATGGGCATCGTACCAAAATTTTTGCCCATAGGACAAAATTAAATATTTTTACGCAACTAACTACTTACCCACATAGCATTTATGCTGTGTTTTTCTTTCTTTGTGTGTATTTGCAAGTGTGTGTTGTCTCCAGGAAAGGATATAAATTCTCGGAGGACAATTGTTACTGTGAAGATTATTAGTCTCTATGTTCACTAGTCTTTGGTAATGGTCAGTAAGAGAGGTATTGTAACCTTATTAAATATCCTTCCTTGTATCCTACTCAATAAAACCTCAACCAATAAAAAAAATATCAACAACAGACATTGTCATGTCAATCGCTGACAGTAAACTTGTCAAAATCCAGTATGGTGTGATGTATCAAATCATGTTTCCGGATCTCAAAATTAACAATGTGAACTAATTAGTAACCTACTGGCCTTCTCCTAAGTGTAATTCGTATTTTTTCAACATGTTCTCACAACAAAATTTCTAAGGAAATATGAGTGGCTATACTTCAAACAAATTTTAGTGAAATCAAGCAGCTAAAACAAGGTATTTTTTTGGTTTTATGAACACTTAGTGAACACAGCCGTGGTAGCCTAGCGGTTTGATCTGTGGCCTCTCATGCAGAAGGTCGTGGGTTCGAACCCCTGGCTCACACCTTTAATATCATTAGACATATCATTAGACAATTTTTTTACACCAATCACCTAGTCCCAAAGTAGGCAATTTAATGCCTGTGTTATGGGTACTAGACAACGGATAAACTTACTTATATATAGATAAACATCCAAGACCCGAAAGCAAACATTCGTATTCATCATACAAACATCTGCCCCGACCGGGGATCGAACCCGGGACCTCAAGCTTCACAGTCAGGTTCTCTAACCGCTGGGCTATCCGGCCGTCAACCTTTAATTTTTTTATTTTATGTGCAAAATCTAATTTGATATTTACTATGAGAATAGATCTTTGGTGCAACCTACATTCAGCAACGAAGTAATTCAATGTAGTGTGTGAAGTTTCCAATCCGCTCTGGGCCCGCGTGGGAACTATAGCGCCTCTCGTACTGAGAGAAGGCCTGCGCCCAGCTGTGGGACGTATTTAAGCTTGATTATTATTATATTTCATTATCCGTCATTTCGTGATGTATTTGTATTCGTAGTTCTTTAACAACAAAAACATACAAAACCCTCATACAAGAGGAAAGTAATTTTAGTCTCAGTTATACATTAGTTTTAGTTATAATTCTCTTTCTTAGTTAATGTGATTTGTTTGCATTTCAGAAAAATGGAGCAAATCTTCATGATAGAAGTTTTTGTCAAGAAAATTATTCTCAAAGTAGAGCCACCTGAAAAAGATGAATATGAGTTACGCTTGGAGGCAGAACAGAAGAAGCGAGAGGCAGAGGAAGCCGCCGCAGCTGCTGCAGCCTTGGCTGGCAAGAAAGGAAAGGGCGGGGCCGCGGCCAAAGCAAAGAAAGGCAAGAAAGGCAAAGAACCACCCATGCCTTCTGAAGAAGAAATGAAGTTTATGCAAACCTGTACCATGCAAATGAACTGCCTACCCCTATTTGACTTCATCGTCGCCCATGACAACTTCGTGGCCCCCCCTCCTCCCGAACCCCCAAGCAAGAAAGGCAAGAAGCCACCAAAACCGAAAAAAGGCAAAGGTAAAGCTGGTCCACCAAAATTGATCCTGCCATCAGAACCACTCCCTCAACCACCGTATTTTGGAGTAGGGAATTCCGTAATCTTCCTATCAAGACCGTCTAAGTTAGAAGAAGTGTTAAAGAAAACACCGATTTATATCACAGTCTGGAACAGAGAACAGGAATTCAACTGCGTAGGATTCTGTGTAGTGGAATGGCATCACTCCTTCTTCGAGTGTCTTCAAAGGTCTGGAGACATGAACCCTGTTAACATGGACCAGGCGGAGTTCAGAGTTACGGGCAGACCAGAGATGATCACCAACACAGTGGAAATGACAAGGCCTCTTCAATGCGAGGAGGATCTCAAAGCTTCTGGCGAAGTGGAGTTTTTTATAAGACTCTCTTGCTTGGGTAATAGGGTTATCAGTTACTTTGTAGCATTGCCTGAGATGGAGAGACTGCCAGGCAGGAAATATCTCTCTGATGACCTGAAGCTAAAGGACGTTGAGGTAGTCAGACATTGGGAGGGTACTACTATAGACAACGTGCCCCCTGTGGCTTACTTTTTCGGTGCTCCTGACATCACCAGGGAACCCATTCGGCCTGTTGAGGAACCAGTGTTATACGAAGACTTCATCGCTCCGTATACTCAAAGCGAACTCGCTATAATGAGTATGGGCTTTCCGAAAGGCCCCTGCGGTGGTACTAATTGTCCCAAACGAATGGATTTCAGAGGCTCCCAGCATCAATTTATACCTGGCGAAACGATGAAAGGCAAATATTACCACGGTTTGTTTGTTAATAAAAGGGATGTGCATGGTCCTTGCGGAAGATTGGACTGTCCTTTAGCTAAGAAGGTAAGGCAGTATCTTTGTACAGAAGGCAGCTACAAACCTTGCAAGAAGCCATGCTGTAAAGATTATTACTGAAAGGTGTCGTGAATATTTTGGGTTTTGAAATTGAAAGTAATATTTGTCGTAGTTAAATTACTAAAAACCAATACGTTGTGTAATAAAATGAAACCATAACTTTAATCATCCATCACAAGTTTTGTTGTTTTATTTATTTCCAGTATCTTTCTAGCATCCGTTGGAGACTCGTCATTATACTAAGTTATCGAACCTACCATTAGCGTTCGCGTTCGCGGGCGGTGATTGGTTGCTTGGTGACCGGCTGGTCGGTGATTGGTCGGATCCGCGCCGCATGCGGCGACTGCAAGCTGCAGCACGGCATGTCTTTTAAAGTACCAATATGCTAATTTATTTGTTTGATATTCATCTTTATCAAATCACGTCCCAATATTTAAACTTTTGGGAATAAATAGGCTGATCAATGATCATCTTCGTCATTCAGCATTTGTCTCCGCTGGCTACAGCCCTCTTTTCCCGGTACTCACTTGCAACCATACAAACATCAACACTATTTCATACAACAAACATCCGTATTTCATCAACTTACCTTATCTTTAACCCAATTCCATTACCCTAAAAGGATGCGCGTGACCCATTGTTTTCCATCACAGATTGCTTCTAACAATCATTTCATTAAATAATGATTTATCATCACACTTTCACTTGAAAAGCGAGGGCATGACTCAGTTTCCAATGAGATCATCGGTGGACTGTTATCAAAGGATCGTCGTCCAAAGAAAATAATCGAGACTTAATTAATTTCAAAAGACTTAATAACAATTTACCTACATAGTTGTTATTAAATTAAGCAAGGTTTCAAGCTGGCAGTTACAATAGTGACAGGTAGCCAGGTAGCTAGCCTGTCGCCTAAAATGTACCTTAACCGCCTTAATCGCCTCTTACGACATCCACGGAAGAAATGGAGAGATGTTCTAAACCCGGCATCGCACGGAAGAAAAATATCCACCTGGGTGAAATAAGGTCCAGTTCTGTTAATCACGCGTCAGCGTTTACAATGCTGTCAGTAATGATAAATGCATTAGTGTATTTTTCCTAGTAAAGCGCAGGATCATAAGTTTCGCATTAGGCTTGCCTCGAGGCAGTCATTATTCATTCTAGATTCTAGACTGATGGCTAAACGGTACTTCGTAGGCAACGTTTACCGTCACGGTGTGTAAGTATAGGTATAGGAAGTCTTGTATGTCGGAGTCCTGTGGTACTATAATTGTTTTTTCATCACACTTGCTCGTCAATGGTGTTATTACAAGAGCGTCTCCTTTAGTACAAAGGCCTAAATTGTAACCGCGGGAGTTATCATTACATCCTATGGGAGGTAAACTTTAGTTTTAAAAATTGCAAAAGTTAGTATAGGTACATTAGTTCAGACTAAGGAGGTTACAAATGTAAAAATAAAAATTCTGCTATTAAAACTTAAGGGCCAGTTTTTAAATGCAAAATTAATGTATGCATTATGAAACTGTATTAATTTAATACTTTGGATGTATGTCAACGCGTTTTTTAATATGCTTTTTTCGTAAATTTGTTTGAACCTTTTTGGCAGAATTTGGCTGTTGACCATTCGCATTCTGTGCGAAACATAGTTATTGTCTGTGGTATATGATTAAAAAAAGTGACAATAGACCTAAACGCACTGACAGCAGTGACAGCGCAAGCAGAATTAGCGCGGTGCGGTGACGTGATGTCATTCATTTTCTTTAATTTTTAGTTTTTCCTCGCAAATGTGATGAAAAACATTGTGTGTAACACGGGGAGTAAAGGACATTATAAACTCGAGTCATAAAAGCCCTCCGCCTGCGGCGTCGGGCTTCTAACAGCCTCTCGTTAATAATGTTCCATTTCCTCCCCTAGATACTCAATGTACTATTTTTTACATTACGCCTGTATTCACGTTTGTGAGCAGAGCTTATGACACGTTTTTTAGACAAAACCAAAATTCAAGATTCAAAATTCAAAACTTTATTTAGTATGCAAATAGGCTCATAAGAGCACTTTTACACGTTATTTTTGAGTCTACCAGCGCAGCGCTTAGAAAAGACCATCATATCCAAGTTTTTTTTATTTTATTTTCACAAATTCACATTTTGTAGCTACTTTTTAACCGACTTCAAAAAAGGAGGAGGTTCTCAGTCATCATCAATCTCAATTTTTTTTTTGTGTGTATGTTACTCGATATCTCGGAGACCCGTGAACCGATTTTCAATTTTTTTTTTAATCGATAGGGTATAACTCGAAATTGGTCCCATTGGCACGAAACCAGGATCTGATGATGGAATCTTGGAGAAATCGAGGGAACTCTTCAAATTTTATATGGAGATGTACGGCGTTTTCGGTAATTTGTTGATGTAGTCAAGATTTTACATTCAGTAAACAGAATAATAATTTCAAAATATTGCTTATTGCTAATTTGAAGTCGGTTTTTTTTGTTTAAAATTATTATACCATCACGCCACCGCGCCGCGCCTTCCCTCCTCCACTGTCAGTGCGTTTGGAGCTGAAGGGGCAGCGCAGACGGCAGACTTTTTGTGCGATTGAGTCTGCGGCGCACAAAAAGTCTGCGTGGATTGTATGCATTGTGCGCCGGACTTTTTGCGCGTCGTGTGCGTTACTGCATATATATATGTAATTCCATAGGTTCTATTTTCACAGACTAAAAAGTCCGTCGCGGAAAGTCTGTCTGCGCAGGGTCTTAGGCTTAGATTAAATAAAAGAAATATAACTGTACCCATGTGGTGTCGGGTTAAAATAGCACCTCCCCCTTTCTTCCCGTGGGTGTCGTAAGGGTCGACTCTGGGAAAGGGTTAGTGTATTGTGGGTGATGGGCTAGCAACCTGTCACTGCAATAACACGTTTAACCATCTGGTTACCCTGAAATTGCTAAACGTGGCACTGGATTTTTGAATTCATGTGCTCTGTCTACCCCCTTGGGAATACAGGCGTGAGAATATGTATGTATGTATAACTGTGACAGGTTGTGCCTGAAGCTTTAAACGCACTTGCAGCGGCAGCGGGGCCCGGCGGCGGGGTGACGTCGGTATTGGTTAGTAATATTCGAAATCAAATGAAGAAGCGCGCACATCGCACGGACTAGAAATAAGCTTTTTGTTCGTACCATCAAACAGTGTCAGTGCGTATTGAGCAAGCATACCTAAACCTAATTCCTTGGTCGCCTCATACGACATTCACGAAAGAAATATAGACGTGTTTTTTTAAAGCCCGACGCGTGCAGTGTAATAGAAACTATCAAAGTGCTAATTTAATCGGTTAAATATACAACTGTTATTTCTATGACCTAATTACAGTTTACCACGGATTCAACTGTCATAATTATGTCAAAATCTGTCAGCTACGATTTCGAAAGAGTAATTAAGTAAAAACACTAAACACTGAAACCTTACGTGTGTTTTTATAGAGTTGAAATTGAAACTACAATGAACAAAGTCTGGTGGAAAAAGTTTTTTTTATCGTATCCTTTATCGTAGCCCCACATTTAAAGACAATGAGCGGATTAAAATCCCATAAAACGTTTGTGAAATCCTAATTGCTACTTTTAGTGTGATCACTGAGCGTAACGTCCGCGTTTCGGATGTCAAAAAGAGGTAATTACAAAACGGGCTAAGAGAGGTTCGTCGGATTTATTGCAAAAGGGTTCTACAATGTTTTGCCCTTCAAATGGAAATGAACCGTTTCCCGGCACGCTCGCCATTGGTAGCTTACCGGCTCCGGGCAATAAGTGTTGTATAAAGTTGGTTTTCTCTGATATTTGATTAAGATTGGCTAATTTCAAATAAATGGAGTGACATTAATTGACACAATTAAGCAAGTTATGCTACCCAAAACGGTGTTAGAAGTGGCTGCGAAGCGTGATATAGCCATAATCATGGTTTTGTCACTTTTGTCTGTCACGTTTCGTGGGCTCTGCCTACCCCGTATGGGAATACAGGCGTGATTGCATGTATGTATGTATGTTTTACCAACTTCATTCAAATTTTAATGGCTTTTACATTCACTCCAAGGACCTAAAACTACTTATTACCCTTGTGTTGCTCCCAAAAAACTCTCCTTGGAACCTTATTCCCTTGTATATAGAGTTTATTTTAGTTATCTTTCTACTTCACGACGTGATTTAGTGAAATGGTAATTCGTAACATGGTCATATGGGCCAAGGGTGTGATTTTTATTGTGGTAATCGGAAATGATGATCTTTTCGAAGAATTTGCATTTTCTCTTGGAAAAAACGGCATTTAGGACTCGTAACTTTTTATGGAGATAATTATTATGATCTGGATTTTGGCTTTTTTTCTGTGCGAGGGTTTAGTTTAGAATAATATCGCTCCATTTCTTCCGTGGCTGTCGTAAGAGGTGACTAAGCGAATATATTATGGTATATTTTAGGCGAAAAGCTAGCAACTTGTAACAGTCATACCTGCCAATTAAAAGCCTATTCTGGTAAGCTATTATGACAGTAGCTAAGGTTCATTTAAGAAAAAAAAAATCTGCTTACTTTCTTCTGATTTTCCACTCTGTATTGCTGTTTCGGAACACGCCGTTACAGCAACCCCTCACGAATTGCTCCTGATGATGGGCCACGAATGGGCCCGAAACATGTCAAGCTAATCTCAAAAGATTTGAGTTTATTAGTTTTATTTCACTACCTCACAAATACGTTACATATTCAAACTATAACACCATAAGAATCCTTCGCTTAATACCTGAAATTAGCCCCAGAATTTAACATAACAACGATAAACATACACAAGCGCACGACCATGATTTACCATACATATAAAACTACAAACTTAACTGTACACCTGGAAAAATCTAGAACTAATATCAGCACATACAAAATGCTTTATAAACTAAGACAGTGGCGCCTCACTTGATGGCAAAGTTATCGTGGCAGCATAGTAATAACCTAACATCAAAATTATACTGCACTGCATTAGTGCGAATGGATGCAAATTGTAAACAATAGGTTGATACGCAGCAAGGTTAATGTGATCAAAATTAATGGGGCAATTAACAGTGTTTTTTAGGGTTCCGTACACAATGGGTCAAAACTCAAAAGTGTCAAAACAGAAGAACCCTATTGCTGAGATTTCGCTGTACGTCCGTGTCGTCCGTCCGTCTGTCCCCAGGCTGTATCTTAAGAACGGTGATAGCAAGACAGTTATAATTTTCACAGACAATGTATTTCCGTTGCTGATTTACATATAACTTTTAACAAAAAATTAAATAGATATTTATGTAGGTACTAAATTAGGGGGTTCTAATACAACAAACACGATTTTCTTGTCCTTTTTTGCTCGATATCAATACTCAGTTCAGTACATACATGCGTACCAATACCTATACATTATTATCACGCCTATATTCTCATATGAAATGGGCAGAGTATACAAAATGTTACATATTCAAAACTCAGGAAACAGATTTAGAGGTATGCTTTAGGCGACATGCTTGCAACCTGTTACTAATATACCTCTTCCATCTGCTTTAAACCTAAAATTATGCTAGAAGTGGCTGCGAAGCGTGAAATAGTCGTGATTTTGTCTATGTAACGCGTCTTGTGCTCTGCCTACCCCATCTGGGAAAACAAGCGTAATGTATGTATGTATGTACAGATACAGTATCTTTCTCAGTTGATAATATTTTCACTTGAGAATAGTGTATCTAGGCTTCGCTGCTTCTAAAATGTTTGCTATTTAATAGGTTTAGGCGTTCCTTACGCTCTATTTCAGTTCCAAGTGTTCTCGGATTTAGAATAAACACCTCTCCATTTCTTCCATGGACTTCGTTAGAGATGACTAAGGACAGGTTAAGGTATATTTTAGGCAGCTGGCTGGCAACCTGTCACTATTATACCTTTTAAATTAAAACCTAACAAATTATGCTAGAAGTGGCCACCAATTTGTCTCATCCTTCGTCGTTTAGTAATACAAGCGCCTATCACCACTTACGACGTCCACGCAAGAAATGGAGAGGTGTTATTCTAAACCGTCTCCACTCTGTTACCTGTGTGGTGTCGGGATAAAATAACATCTCTCCATTTCTTCCGTGGATGTCGTAAGAGGCGACTAAGGAAATAGGATTGGTATGCTTTAGGCGACAGGCTAGCAACCTGTCACTATAATACCTGTCCCATCTATTTTTAAACCTCAAAATGATACTAAAGTGGCTGCAAGGCCTGAAATAGCCATTGTTTCGTCTATGTCATGTTTTATGTGCTCTGCCTACCCCATTTGGGAACACAGGCGTGATTGTATGTATTGGTGTCACTTTACTGTTAATCGTAGTATTGACATACAAATTAACAGGTTTGTTATTGTATGATGTAAGATGGGTCACTAGTTACTCTGTATGAGTAATATTGAGTTGTTTGGTAGTAAAGTAGAGTATGAAAAGTTCAGAGGCTTCCAAATTTTAATACTTACGTTTGGTTTAACATGCGTACTATATAATCAAATCTTACCAACTAGAACAGTGGTTCCTAACCTTTTCAATGTCACTACCCCTGTGAACAAGTATGGGAATTGAGTTTACCCCTAGCTAATTTAAAATAATTAAAACCACACATATTCAAACGTACTATTATTTTGTTTATTGCCATCTTTCCACCCCCCTAGAATTTCCATTTTACCCCTACGGGGGTAATTACCCCCAGGTTAGGAACCACTGAACTAGAATAACACCACTCCATTTCTTCCGTGGACGTTGCGTAAGATGCGACTCAGGCTAACAACCTTATACTATTATACCTGGTTAAAAAAATCGAGAACTGGCCACGAAATGTGAAATAGTCATGGTTTTGTCTATGTAGACTTTTGTGTCCTCTGTTTGCTTTATTTGGGAACACAGGCTTGTTGTATGTATGTATGAATTTATAACATACTAGCTTTTGCCCGCGGCTTCGCACGCGTTAAATTCGGGCTAACACAGAAGAGATTTTGGAATTATTAGTAGGAAGCGCCCGCCAGAATAGCCAGCAAAAAGTAGATTTTTTCCTACTTTCTCGACACTTATGGTCATATTTTGGAAAATTAAAAAAAAAAAAAAAATTGTAGCCTATGTGCTATTCTGATGTATAAGCTACATTACTGTAAAGTTTCATCAAAATCCATTCTGTAGTTTTTGCGTGAAGGAGTAACAAACATCCATCCATCCATCCATCCATCCATCCATCCATCCATCCATCCATACTCACAAACTTTCACGTTTATAATATTAGTAAGATATTTTATTACTGATAACCAGTTGTTAAACAACACTAGTTTCATTTTCATAACCGAAAGCTCCCTAAGTTTCCAGATTTTGGGTTACAAAAAAAACATGCGTTTTTATCCTAAACTCAGGGGTTAACTGATTACCGTGTAATAAAACAAATTTACGAGTCTAGTTCATGAAATGAGCCCGACGAGTGAATTTCAAAAACTGTCAAGTATTTTAGTGCCCAACTATATGTACGGATAGTCGCGTATCTAACGGTTTTTTTGTTAAAATCATCTCTATATATCGTCATTACTCTGTGTCCGCAGATCAGGTTGATGACACACTCCCTCTTGACTTTCGCTACGTGCTGTCTCGACTAGTTCGGGGTGACTCATCGTCATCAGGACGATGATTAAAGCCTACGCTTTTATTAACCAAGAATGCATATTTTTGCAATGATTCCACAAGACTAGAATAGCACTTTTCCATTTCTTTCGTGAATTGACTCTTACAATTGTAAGACTTTTACAACTCACGGAAGAAATGGAAAAGCGTTATTCTAAGGCAACTAAGGGAATGGGTTAAGGTATGATTTAGGCGGGCTGGCAACCTGATATTACTACACCTCTTTCAATTATTGCCATTCTTTAAATTGTTACTAAACGTGAAAGATAGTCATGATTTTGTCTTCGAGACGCTTTGTGTGCAATACCTACCTCATTTGGGACCATAGGCCTGTAAGGTAACGGGACCAGTTATGGACGATTTAAGTTGACTAGCACCAGTGATGGACACTTCATTCATAATTTAAAGACCAGAGAGTTGTGAATTGATTGTTGTAAAACAAATGACTATTCCTTAGTGGGTAGTAAATAAGAGTCATTGTCCATTATTGGTTCTTTGTCCATTACCGGTGACTTTACCTTATGTAGGTAAGTAGGTACTAATGTATTTTTGAGTGACAGGCTAGCAAATCGTATTGTATCTAAACCGTATTGTATTGCACGTATTGTATTAAGAGTAATTTAAACCATAAAACTATTGATTGGAGCTGCTATAAAAATGGGGAATAGTTTATTCAGGCGTGATTTATAAATAATTATAAAATAATTATTTGCTATTTACTTTTGGTCATAGATATAGCAGAATTTTTTAATCAGTAAGGTCTTTATTTTTAGGCTTAAAGTCCTTCATCATTTGATGTTAAACCAAACGCAAAATCCATCAATTTTATCACTTGAAATTACAAAACGCTAATGAACTAAACGTCTTTTAAAATCAATAATGTTGAACATGTGGACATTATTTGCATTGTCTGTTTGTCTGTGTCAACGACAGCTTAATGACGAAGGAGAGGGTACCGTGTTTGACAAATACGCCGTCATGTCATGATACCTATTTGACATGTCAACGATACACTTTGTCAATAAAAGATGGCGTTTTAATTTGTTTAATTTGTTCAAAATTTAAAGTTCGAAAAATATTAAAGTGCATTTTTATAAGTAATTTTTGAGTTTACCAGCGCTATGAACAGACCATTATTGTCAAGAAGAATGCGCAGCAATTGGCATAAAGTATACACTAAAAAATTTGCTTCATAAATTTGTAATACTTTTCAAATAAAATTAATAATATTTGCTTTTAATTAAAAAATGTAGGTACATGTTACTTATAAATGGTAACTTGTTGATTTCAGAAAGTATGCATGTAAAATGATACGGTTACCTGGTGTGTCTAACGTTTTGTGTGATTTGTTTTATTTTCATTTGTCGCCTTTACGATATCAACGAAAGAAATGAAGAGGCAAAATTCTAAACTCAATACCATGTAATTTTAGAGCAGTTGTATTTTCTAACAAACTAACTAAACTCGTCGACGAGCTCGACATCGAGCTGTCAAATTTCTAAAACAATATGACAGCAAATTGGCACAACGTCAAATTCGTACGTAGGTATCTAATAAAATGACACGAAATCAACAAAACATTAATAAACGTAATGTCACAAAGACTGCTCAAACCAGTGCGTCATGTTATTAAATATTTCATACAAATTAAATATTTCATACAAAATTAATGTGACTCTCTGAAACGCATAACCGCAAAATAATGGACCGGCCGAGCTGAAAACTTTTCGTTTCATACAAAGCCTCATGGCATAATTGTTTGAAATATTTTCAATTAACTTTAATTGTTTTTAGGCCGAGTCGGGAATTCATTTCGCTTTGATTCTGTACAGGTTGCGCTTAATTTAACATGTAATTAATTAAATTACTGACGAAATAATACTCCTTTTGTAACGAAACGAAGGTTTAAAAGTAAAAAAAGGGTCATAAACAAACGTGAGGTATTTAAAACTTTTAATTGTTAGTTAAGGTAGCTAAGTACAGAAAAACCTAAAGGTACAAAGGTGAAGGTACAAAGGAATTATTATCTCTTGGGATATATTTTGTTCTCAACCTTCGAGCGATCGACAGAACATGAGAAAATAATTACACAAAGATAGTTCGAAAAAGAAATATAATATTTGAATTTTTTGTTTATTAATTGATAAATATCACTCAATGATACTTACAGGATGAAATCGAATTGATGATCGGAATACGATGGATGTTTTTAAATCAGTCACAAATTTTGGATATACATACTATGGCGGCATGAAATCACGACCTCAATTTATGGACATCTCAAACTCAATAAGATTAATTAAAACAATTCAGTTAGAGTATTAAATTATCCAGCAATCACCATTTTGATCGCACCTTGTATGTTTTTCGTATTACTTAAAATTTTAAAGCAAAATTTTCATGAAAGACGTTAAAAATAATGCCTGAAGTTTACTGTCAGTGTGTATTATTAGCACAAACGGCGAGGTCCAAATAAAAACAGAAGTTGACTTTTTTGTACCTGTAAAAGCAATATAGAACGCAATTCATTAATTTTTCCGATACCCTTCTGACCGTGTTTCCTAAGCACAGTATAAATAGAGTAAGTTATCTTTTGCGTTTACAATTGTAATTGACCATTGTATATTGGTTGACATTTATATTAACAAAGTACAAGTTACTCGTAACGACTTTGGGAAAGGGTTAGTGTATTGTGGGCGATGGGCTAGCAACCTGTCACCGCAATATCACGTTTTACCATCTGGTTACCCTGAATTTGCTAGACGTGGCGCTGGATTTCCGAATCCATCTGCTCTGCCTACCCCTCATGGGAATACAGGCGTGAGAATATGTATGTTTGTATGTACAAGTTATGGGAAAACGATGATGTACACGGGTGAACTAATCTTACACTGAGATCTTTGCTTGCTAACCTTTGATTACTTGACAAAAACATAACATAAATCTCACTCCTATATTCTTAAATGGAATGGACAGAACAGACTAAACTTTACCTAAGACAAAACCATGGTTATTTTCCGGTTCGTAGCAACTTTAAGTCCAAATTTTACGTTTAGAAATTGTGGGATTCGAGCTTACACCACTTTTAAGTGAAATAAAATAAAATAAAACGCGTTGAGGTTTCAGGTCTATTCATGACTCACCATCGGGAGCAACTCGGTAGCTGTAGTTAGACGCGCACTACACGCGACCGCTATTTTCGAACGTTTTATTTCATTATGAATGAGTTTAACAATAGTTACAAATATGTTTAAAGCTACAACTTTGATTCGATTTTAAGAAGCCGTGCTTCGTATTTCCGTGGTTCGGTCTTCTGTGATTATTTTTTCCACTCAAGTTATCCTACTGCCTGTATACTATATTAAAACTAATCAGTACCACTACCATGGGTTTACAGTGACCGTATTCGCTAGAGAGGGCGTAAAATCGTTTACGTTGTCGATTCTGGATATATTATTTATTCGATACTTTCCTCATATCATAAAAAACGCAACCACGTTTTAAAAGTGTACATACATACAGATGTAGTGAGAAACTATTTTCCTTCGTAAATGTTCGGAAAAGTTCGTATTTATCGTTTTATTACTTAAAACAATTACAATTATCATTTAAAACTGGATATTTACCATATATTTTACGGAATGAATTCCCTTTAAAATGGGTACCGAAGCTATTTGAGAAAAAACGATAAATACGAACTTTTCCGAACATTTACGAAGGAAAATAGTTTCTCACTACATCTGTACATACATATTCTCACGCCTGTATTCCCAGGAGGGGTAGGCAGAGCACATGAATTCAAAAATCCAGTGCCACGTTTAGCAAATTAAGGGTAACCAGATGGTCAAACGTGATATTGTGGTGACAGGTTGCTAGCCCATCGCCCACAATATTATACACCAACCCTTTCCCAGAGTCGACTCTTACGACACCCACGGGAAGAAAGGGGGAAGTGCTATTCTAACCCGGCACCACACGGATATCTTATCATTTACTTAGGATTTCTATACAAGGTGGCCGGGAATCGATCATATCGAATTGATGAAAAAAAAATATGAAACTCTGCAAATATTGCCAAGTCCTGGCTCTTACATCAATTAGGTACCTAATTAAAAATGTTCTAAAAAAACATTACTTCATGAGTGGCAACACTGCCTAGTTTTTTATATGTACGCATAAATATTATAGGTTTAAGTGTGTGGATTGAGCTGCGATAACTCGCCTGCTGTTACATAAACCCCTAGGGGATTTTTCAATAGCGGCTGGTAATTTTCACATGTATTTTGTTTTTTGTAGATATTAAATAAATTTAAAAAAAAAAAAACCCACACGTGATTTAGTCTCGTGTCATATATATCGCTAGCGAGTTTCACTGTGAACTCATGGTAATAGTATAAACCTATAAACATCCAGCAATTTCCAGAAACCTGGAAAGTTTGAATTGATTAAATTAAGCCATCCCACTAATTGAAGGCTGGAGTCCACGCGTAGGGGAGTTTCAATTGAAAGTTGAGCCTTACGAAGTACCTGTTGACTTTATAGGTACTACTGTAGTTATGTTAGTCGATAGGCTTGGATATAGCAACATGTGTCATTAACATACTACCTTATCTGTTTTTAAAACTAAAACTATCCTCAAAATGGCTGCGAAGCGTGATGAATCGTAATCGTGGTTTTGTTTATCTCACGTTTCGTGTGCTCTGCCTACCCCGTTTGGGAACATAGGCGTTGCATATGTGCAAGGAAGTGTATGCGCAAGTATGCTCGAACTGGTATAACAATACAACAAGATAATACATATATAGGTACATACATCACACCTGGATTTCTAAGTAGAGTGAGCATGGCACACGAAAAGCTACATACGCAAAACCATGACAAGTTGACGTAATATAGCCACTTCTAGCATATTTTGCGGGTTTTACGTTAAGTGGTACAATAGTGTGTGTTGCCCGTGTGGTGCCGGGTTAGAATAGCACCTCCCCCTTTCTTCCCGTGGGTGTCATACGAGTCGACTCTGGGAAAGGGTTAGTGTATTGTGGGCGATGGGCTAGCAACCTGTCACCGCAATGTCACGTTTAGCCATCTGGTTACCCTGAATTTGCTAGACGTGGCACTGGATTTTTGAATCCATGTGCTCTGCCTACCCCTCATGGGAATACAGGCGTGAGAATATGTATGTATGTATGTATGTATGGTACAATAGTGACAGATTGCTAATTTGTCACCTAACCTTAACCCATTTCCTTGGTCACCCCTTACATCCACGGAAGAAATGGAGTTGGGTTTCAACCCGACACCACACAGGTTTATTCTCCATAATGTTTTTCAAATACGTCTTTTAACATTCCGTGTGACAGTGCCACCATTTTTTTTAACAGACCTACCGCGCATCTCCGTCCATCTGTGACACTTCCATCATAAAGTCCACAATTAAAGCTAATTCATCACAATCATTATCATTGCCACACGCATTTTCAAAGTCATCATAGACTTCTTAACCCTTTCAAAAGTCATTGGAATTGAAATCACACCCGATTTTTGAGAGGGTTCCTTGAACGTTTGCCTTTTGCGTTACTTTGTATCTGATTTTTTAAATTTTTTTTTCTCGCTTGGTTTTGGGTTTAGAATTACACCTCTCCATTTCTTACCTGGACGTCGTAAGTCGTAAGTGACAACTTAAAAAAATAGGTTTAGGTATTAGGCGATAGATGGGCGATAGGCTAGCAATGACACTATTATACTTCTGTCATTTGTTTTTTTACCTAAAATTATGCTGGAGTGACTATGAAGCGTGAAAGAGTCATAGTTGTCTATGGAACTTTTTATGTGCCCTGCCCTCTCCATTCTGGAAACTAACCGTGATCTTTTGGATGTACAAGTAAGAAGCCTGATCAGGGATCATTAGATGGATAGAATCTCATTAAATTCTAATAAAATAATTGAAGTTTTGTTTTAAATACATGCTAAAAATTCTTCGCTGAAGTGGTGTTTGAAAATAAATTAATAGTAGGTAGCACTGCCTAAAGAGCTGTGGTGAAAAGTTTTATTTTCAAAGCCAAAGCAACTCTAAAATTAATAAACTCCCACAATAAAGCAATTCGGCAACAATAGTTGACATTTCAAGATTAATATTGGTCATTTGGTTCGTATTAACATTAGCTGGATAGCCATCGAACAACCAATTTGCCAACTTACGACTTCACCCAACACAAAAACACTACTCTCTTACGCATCTTCTACAAGGTCCAATTTAGCGTTCATTTTAGTTTAATGACTGTTGTGTTGTGTTGTGGTGATTCTCCGCTATTCAAAGGGTCCTAATTATAATCTGAATCGTTTAAGAAAATATTTTCGACGTTAAAATAGAACAAGAAAAAAATGTTTGAAGACATCGTCTTGAGTTTGGTCAACCAAGCGGAAGAACAGGAAGGAAGGAGTCGCTGTTAGTATGAAAGTTTTGTTGTACTAATAATATTATAAACAATAAAACAGTATGATGATTTTTTTTTCAGTTTTTAGATTTCATTACATAACCAAGAAAAAAAAAATTTTTAATCAATCAATTTGTTACATGTATTACATCAGTATGGTGGTATCAGTATTGATAGCCCATGTGATGTCGGGTTTCGCATGTAACCTTTCCATTTCCTCCGTGGTTATCGTAAGAGGTGACTTAGGAATTAGGTTAAGGTATAATTAGGCAACAGGCTACCTGCCAACTGAAAACCTACAAAAGTATGCCAGAGGTAGCCATGAAACGTAAAATGATCACGGTTTAGTCTATGTAGCGTATTGTGTGCTCTGCCTATCCTACTAATTAATTAAGATTTTGTTAGAATTTTTCAAAATATGACGATAGGAAAAATAGTAGGATTCCGCAATTTTCAACGTAAAAAGCTATAAATTGGCATGGGGTTGCGGGCTGTGACTAACAAGATCTCTTCTGTGTTACCCCGAATTTAACGCGAGCGTAGCCGCGGGCAAAAGCTAGTTTTTTATAATACAGGCGTGATGTATGTATAAAAAATAAAATTAATGATCAAAGTGTAATCACGACTCCACTCTTTCCCAGTTCCAGAGCGCCGTGTATGACTCACTCGCAGAAGTAGAACGGTGGTGGTAGGCACCGCTCGGCTCGAAAAAAGCTAACGCCCTGTACGTTATCTGTTGCATCAGATATGATACAGGATGAGAGGCATGGAATTGTGAGATTTCCGACTTTTAAATTTCGTCGTTTGTTTATTGACCTTTTGCGATTTTTTTTGTCACTGAAATGGGAGATATTAAGCTATCTAAATTGTCTATAGCCAGAGTAGTGCCAGGATTAGAATTGAATCTCTCCATTTCTTCCGTATACGTCGTAAGAGGCGTCTAATGAAAATAAATCAATTCATGTCCTTTAGACTTGGTATTACGTGTTATTATTAAAAGAAAATAGTTATTTTTCAAATATTTTTTAAATTATAATTTCAAGTAAGGAAATAGGTTAAGGTACATTTTGGGCGATGTGCTGGCAACCTGTCACTACACCTCTTTCGTCTATTTTTAAACGGTTTTCTAAACGGTTTTACTTAGCTTACCCCGTTTGTTTTAGACTTTATTCATTCATTCTTTGTTGGTTCAAATTTAGAAATTGAAATTTTACCCTCTTTCCGTCAACTGATTGATCTGAAATTCGGTACATGCGCTTTTAGTTGTGGTGACAATACAATAATATATATTCATTGTCATTGTAAATTCAAAAAGGCCGTCGCTACAAAATGGCGGATGACCTAATTCTTATCAACCCCATCAATATGGGTATCAATTGAAAGGTCTTGGCAAGGAGAATACAGTGCATTATATTAATAAAAAAAAAAAAACTAAAATTTCGAAAACAAAAATAAAATAAAAACTTTTAAGTAAAACGGTTTTATATACATTGATTAGACTAAAATAAAACCGTTTTGCTTAAAAGTTTTTTTTTTATTATTTTTTTGAACCTAAAACAGTGCTTAAAAAGAACTCGTAATAGTTTTATCTATAACTTTTCTTACCGCTTTGAGGAATACTAGCTTATTATTAGCAAATATACTATGAACAAATGAACATACAGGACTGTTTATCATCACACTATACTGAATGAAACAAGCAATTTCACAATCTGAGAGCAAGCCAAAATGGCTGCCATGTCAACTAATTGGAAACATAATAAACTTGTGTCCACGTTCTACTCATTTGTTGGCTAAAGTCGCGTACACATTGTCTAGACTAGACTCATTCGTCTGTACCAAACCTTATGATCAAATAATGTAAGCGCTACATTTTTTAACCCTAATCGTTTCTGTGTGGTAACGAAGATAGCATAAGACTTCTCCCTTTTCTTCCGTGGTTGTCGTAAGAGGCGGGTAAGGAAATAGGTTAAGGTATACTTTAGGCGACAGGCTAGCAACCTGTCACTATTCTATCTGTTTTGAAACCTAAAATTATGATACAAGTGGCTGCGTGGCGTGAAATAGTCATAATAATGGATTCGTCCATGTCCTGTTTCGTGTGCTCTGCCTACCCCATTTGGGAACATAGGCGTGATTGTATGTAATCGTAACTAGTAAAAAGAATATCCAAGATATTAGCATTAGAATATTAGAGTTAGAAACTTGATATTTTGCACAGGGTTTCCTTTGATGAACATGATGAAACAAGACAAACGTTCCAAATGCATACATACATCACGCTTGTTTTCCCTAATAGTATAGGCAGACAAAACCATGACTATTTCACGTTTTGTGACTACTTCTTATGTTTTTTAGATTTTGAGTCGGTATCTTAACTTTTCCTTAGTCACCTTTTACGACATCCATAGAAAAAAGAGAGAAATGACACCAAATAATTTGTATAAAAAACAGAAACAAACGATGGTATACCTTATCTGTCAAAACTTAAACAGCCTGTACGGCTGCGCGGGCGCGGATGACTCACTGGCCGATCGTCAAACATTCACGACAAAGGAATAGAATTAAAAAATAAACACCGCTGTATTTGTTAATAGGCCGCCTTGATGTATGTCTGTGTATGACCGTGAGAGTGGTAATGTCGTAAATAGTTTATCTGTGGACCGTTGGGACTTAAAATGTATGAAATTGGATTTTATTTCACTTCTACATACATACATAGGCATAGTTCAGACAATAATTTCAATATACAAGTTTGTAATAAGATTCAATAAATTGGTTTTTTTTACATGCCTGTATTCTCAATCGGGGTAGGCAGAGGACATGAAACGGTACATAGTCAAAGCCGTGAGCTTCACGCTCCGTAGCTACTTTTAAGATAATTTTTAGGTACCTTGTTGGATAAAGAGGTAAAATAGTGATAGCTTGTGAGCCTATGGACTAAAATATATATTATATGTATTTACTTCTTACTGAAATTGATAGTTGTTATTTTAAACCCTACACCACACAGGATAAAATAACAAAAAGAAAAAAAAAGAAAAACATAATACATGTGATCAAATCATTGAAGAGGAAAAAGAGAAAAAAAAAACACGGAAAAAGGAAAAGAGAAAAAAAAGGAAAAAGGAAAAGGGGAAAAAAAAATATAAAAAAAAATTTGTCGTAATTAATTTTAAGAGAACATTATTGTAAAACTGTTGTGTTTTTGCGCGGAGCGCACAGTTTAAGCTTAAATAAAAAAATAATAATCCTAAAATCATCAAGGCACGGACCTCGAGTCCGTAGATGAAAAATTTGTTAAAAAAAAGGGATAAAATAATGTAAAACTGTCAGTTATCTTCCTTTCCCAGTATTGTTATTTTTTTTTTCAGTTCTATCAAACATTTTTTTTCTCATTACAATGAAACACAAAAGTAGCAACACTGCAATCCTAATATAGGTACTTCCATCTATTTCACACACCGATTAGAAGCATTTACAATGTATTTTTTATTGACACTAAAAATGGCGGAAAAATATGACATAATAGATCATTCAAAACATACTTTTAAAAAGTGACTATACCAAATTATTCATGCAGTTGTTTTTGTGCACGTGATGGTATTTTAGTATGAGGATTTTGCTTCACGAGCGGCAAAATAAAGTTGGTCTCGCCTAACGGTTTCGAACGTGACGTTCGGATTATTGCCCTATTTTAAAATTTTTAATGTCAACGGACAATGGTGTTGCTAGTTTATTGCGCGTAAATCAGCTGTCACATAAATCTAGTTTTGCTTACAGGACTTTTATGATGAGAAAACGTTTAAAAAGCAACTGTGGAGATAGAATTGTTTTTTAGATGCGCAAATCTTAAAATGCACAAAAGATGTTAACTTTTTCTTATGTTATTAGCCTATTAACTTCACTATACTATAATAGTGAAGCTCCACGAAACGATTTTAGAAAATTCTTTCCCTAATCCGGTAAAAAGGACGTTTAAAGTTATTATGAAACTTTGCCATTTTTGAAGTTACTAAAACGAAATAGTATTAGTGTTCTTCATTGAAAGTCTTGAAAAACATGTAAAAATTTCACCAACTATAAGAAAACTAAAGCACAACTATAAGAAAACTTCTCGTTTCAAAAGACACACAGCGCCATCGATCTATCGATCGGTAATCGATCGATATCGATCTATCAAGCAAACTATATTTTATAGTTGTTGTTGTTGTACAACAACAACAGCAACTATATTTTTGTTTTCCCTCCGGAACATCAATTTTCCGGGATAAAAAGTAGTCTATTATTTAATCCGGACTTCTATCTTTACGTCTGCAAAATTTCAAAGCAATCGATTCAGTAGTTACGGCGTGAAAGCGGAACAAACAAACAAACAAACTCACTTTCTGACTTATAATATTAGTAAGGATTTAAATTTTATGACATTAATTTATAATTGGCCTTGTAAGATTTGTAACCTCTTTAGTCTGAAGTGACTTACTTAAACTAACTTTGATTGCAACTTTGTTACCGAAGAACACCAGCGTAATATGTATTTATAATATGTATGTTTTTGGAAACAAATGAACCAAACAAACAAATCCTAACATTACACGTGAAGTGCGTTTTAAATAGTCACCACATCGTGCCAACTTTGATGAATTTATCTGTATAATTTAAACTTCGTAGTGGACCCATTACACACGCGCATCATACGAAAGCGTAAAACTACTCATTGAGTGTCATTTGCCTAATGGATCCATAACATATGCTAATTGCAGTGCAGGAAACAAACATAAATTATGCCACTTTACTGTTAAAAAGTCAGCTCACTCACTCAGCTTTGATTCTGTTTTAATACCTACAAACAAATAACAGGACTACCTATATATTATGCTTTCTGTGGTTGCAAGATATAAATTAGCATGAATCATGTTAGTTTACTTTGTACAGTTTTAACTACCTCGACGTTTCGGCCGCTTTACATAGTAAAACCGAACTCAAAATAAAGTATCGTGATATGCCCCGCTAAGTTATTAATATGTGTTTTGTAGGTCTCTTGTGGTTGGTCTCTTCCTGTGTGGTGTCGGGATAAAATAACATCACTCCATTTCTTCCGTGGATGTCGTAAGAGGCTACCAAGGAAATAGGTTTAGGTATGCTTTAGTTAGGCGACAGGCTCGCAACCTGTCACTATTATAGTAGGTAGCTATTCCATCTGTTTTCAAACCTAAATGTTATGCTAGAAGTGGTTGCGAAGCGTGCAGCGTCATCACATTTCGTGTACTCTACCTCCCCCATTTGGGAGCTTAGGCGTGACTGTATATGTATGTTTGTGTGTCTCTAGTGGATATTACTATACTAGAGACCGATAGGTACTTAAAAGATGGTAAACAATCATGACGTGTCTTTTTATTTAAACATACACTTTATAAATCAAAATCTTTACATTTTACAATTTAGGTACGACAAAATCATTTACTTTCATAATTGAATTGTATATTGTAACGTTTTTCATTTTTAGACTGTGTATTTCAATAAAAAGACATGTCAAGATTGTTTACTATCTTTTAAGTACCTATCTGTCTATAGTATGTTTTGTATTAACCTATTTCTTTAGTCGCCTCTTACGACATCCACGGAAGTAATGGAGAGGTGTTATTTTAAATTCGTCACTACACCCCTGTCCCTGCTGCTAGGGTGTGCTCAGCCCATTTGAGAATACAGGCGTGATGTAGGTATATATGTATGAATGTACATAATTGATTGCCCCGTGTGGTGCCGGGTTAGAATAGCACCTCCCCCTTTCTTCCCGTGGGTGTCGTAAGAGTCGACTCAGGGAAAGGGTTAGTGTATTGTGGGCGATGGGCTAGCAACCTGTCACTGCAATATCACGTTTGACCATCTGGTTACCCTGAAATTGCTAAACGTGGCACTGGATTTTCGAATTCACGTGCTCTGCCTACCCCTCTTGGGAATACAGGCGTGACAATATGTATGTATGTATGTGTGTATATATTAGGCGACAGGCAAGCAACTTGTCACTATAATTCCTCCCAAATCGAAATCTAAAAAAATATGCTAGAACTAACCACGAAACTTTAAAAAGTTGTGGTTTTTTCTATGTACCCTGTTTGGAAACACAGGCATGATTGTATGTATGTATGGGTATACAATGTGTATGTATCTGATTAATCTTTGTCTACATTTTCTACCTAACTCCGTGATTCAGAAGCTCGTGTCAACAAACCCACAAAGTTTCTTATCAGTCGTTCTTACAATATGACACCGTAAAATATTGTTATCGTATGCGTTGTCAAATGTTTTACAATTTTGACAACTTTTAGTGTTATCTAAAATTTAGATTCTAAATGATGGTTCAAGTATACTTATTATTCATCATCACCATCATCATCAGCCTAAATACGTCCCACTGCAGGGCACAAGCCTCCTCTCAGTATGAGGGGGCTTGGGCTAATAGTTCCCAAGCGGGCCCAGTGCGGATTGGGAACTTCACACACAACGTTGAATTACTTCGTCGCTGTATGTAGGTTTCCTCACGATGTTTTCCTTCACCGAATAGCTCGTGATAAATATCAAATTCGATATCGCACATAAATTCCGAAAAATTTAGAGGTGCGAGCTCGGGGTTTGAACCCACGACCCTCTGCTTGAGACGCCACAGGTCGAACCGCTGGACTATCATAAGTTTTATTATAGTTTTCAATAGGCAGATAAAAAACCGGCCAAGTGCGAGTCGGACTCGCTCTCGAAGTCTGCACCAAAACCTGGAAAAGAATCACGTTTGCGAATGTACTATACAATAATGAATAGGGTTGAAAATTAATCTATTGTTATTAACGTAAAATCAACAAATCATAATAGTGCGAAAGCAGCCGCAAAGTCAAACCTGTACGGTTTTGCTTGAAATCCGCATCCGCAAAAACTGCATTTAACGGATGTGGATTCGGATCCTCAACATCTCTACTCCGAACGTTAAGGTACTGTTACACATGCTCATTTCAAGCATGAAAGCATGCTTCTATTGAGCAGTTGCTACTTAGTAGCATGTGTGTCGGAATGTAGCTCAAAATTAGCATGCTCATTTCAAGTTTGCTTGAAAATCGATAGCCGTGCGATTTTTGAGCATGCTTACTGCGGCACGGGTGGAAGGGGGCGTGCTTAAAGCGCGTCTAAACCGCATTTGAGCATGCTTATTTCAGGAGCATATTTAAAACTAGCATGCCTATTGCTAGCAAATGTAAACTACTCATAATGGCTTCGTTACACGTACCGAGTAGAGTGGCGAGAGAGTGTTCTCGGCCGAGTACTCGGTTCGTGTGTACTATTGTTTTCATAGAGCACACGAACCGAGTACTCGGCCGAGAACACTCTCTCGCCACTCTACTCGGTACGTGTGATCAAGGCATAAGCATACTCATATTGAGCATACGCTTTTTAGCATGCTATTTTAGAGCATGTAACAGCAGTTTTATTCTCCGTTCAGCTATAAATCTATTTAATTCTCACTAAAATTCATAGCTTAGAATACAGTAAGTTCACTTTAAAAGACGCTGGCCCAGCAAACGGAGTCGCTGCCCAATAAAAATATAATAATGGCCAATAAAAGCACGCTCCATTACACACGGTTTAAACTGAATGGAAACATCTTACATTGTAGTTTAACTGTGTTTTAAACATGCTAAGTCTTTGTGAGATTTAGGAGTTCAATGCGTTTTAAAGGCGTTTTGTGGCAGAAAAGGAGAAATGGTAGAATTTGAATGTAACGGTCACTTTATACGGGCATAGTGACGCTTCTATTCCCAAATGGTGAAGGCAGAGCACACAAAACGCTACGTAGGCAAAATTGCTTTCATTTAAAAAAAAAAACCATTTTATTTTCATTTCATTTTCATTTTCAATCATTTCATAATCTGTGGTGAAAGAATAATACCTACATGATTGTACTCCACTTCTCATTTAGAGAACCCCTGTGCAAAATGTCAAGTTTCTAACTGTAAAGGGCAGCGCAGACGACAGGCTTTTTGTGCGATCGAGTCTGCGGCGCACAAAAAGTCTTCGTGCATTTTATGCATTGTGCGCCGGACTTTTTGCGCGTCGTGTGCGTTACTGATAATACCATAGGTTCTATTTTCACAGACTAAAAAGTCCGTCGCGGATAGTCTGTCGTCTGAGTTTGGGCCCTACGTTGATTATCAGTCAGTCAGTTACCTACTTCGCTGAAAGTGACAACAGACAATGTTAGGTATGAAGAGGCAGAGTTCGAAGGTCGCTATGCATTACATTCGCCGCGAAGGTCGTCTTTGTTGTAATATGAGTCATGCGCGCACGCAAGTGAAAACGTGGAAATTGTATCATTAGCTCGTTTGTTCATTTACATAAACGCCGTGACACTTGGTAGCACAGCTATACAAAGTGTAACTGATCCCCCCCTGACGATATACTGACGATACACTGTGCATAATAGCTTTAAATGTCCCAAGATAAACACATTGTAAACAAAACTTTACGCTTTTAGCGAGAACAGCTAATTTCGCTCACTGTTTTGCGGCAGCTGAACAACATTTAGCATTGTTCTCACAGACATAAATCGAAATAGATGACTTAAGTTTATGTACCATCGCGAACAGGGATTGTTGAGCCACTTACCTATGTTTGTAACTTGGTCGTATAATACTAATCTCAATAAGTCTCAATTATCAAGTGTCCTCTTTGATTCTCAAAGGTTGGCTGTAAGAGATCCCTTAAGGGATAAGTTCGCCTTTGTACCTCGCCTTTTATTTGTATATGAGTTTTGTATTTTCGTGTTCTTTCCTTTTGTACAATAAAGTGTTTACTTACTTACTTACTAATCAAATAGCTGACATCTAGTCGGTCACATTGGTCATTGATTACACGTCTAAATTGCGAACAGTGGCAAGCGTTTTCCCGTGTGGTGCAGGATTAGACAAACCCCTCCCCTTTTTTTCCGTGAATGTCGTAAGAGACGACTAAGTGAATAGGTTGGGGTATGTCTAACGCAACAGGCTAGGAACCCGTAGAAATAAGAATACTAAGTATACTTAGGTAGAATATGCCGCAAAAATGACTCAAAGGATTTTTTTTAAGTAAAATTTGATTGAAAATTTACCATAAAACCCCTGTAAAACATTTCCTGAAAATTTTCACTATCGACCTAGTAGGAGACTGACGTTTCATAGCTTTTCAGGTCAGTGCGTTCAGATTTTAAGATTTTTTTTTACATTAAATTTTCGGAAAAGAAACTTGATAGGGGTTTTCAGGTTCACATATTCACTGTCAAAGAAAACTCGCTATGAATGTAAATAAAATCCTACTTCCTACTTATAATATTATAAATGTGAAAGTTTGTGAGTATATTTGGATGTTTGTTACTCTTTAAGGCAAAAACTACTGAATGGATTTTATGAAACTTTACAGTAATGTAGCTTATACATCAGAATAGCACATAGGCCACAATTTATAAAGATTTTGTTTGAATTTTCCAAAATATGACGATAAGTGTCGAGAAAGTAGGAAAAAATCTACTATCTGCTGGCTATTCTGGCGGGCGCTTCCAACTAATAATTCCAAAATCTCTTCTGTGTTAGCCCGAATTTAACGCGTGCGAAGCCGCGGGCAAAAGCTAGTTAAAAATAGAATTCAACAACTAGGTATATCCCTTAAAATCCACCTTGTCATCTCAGATAGGGATGGACCCCTTGTAATCGATTGAATAATCAATGAGTCGATGACAAAAACTGGTAACTTATCCCTCGATGCATGCCCACAGGTGGGCAAGTGATTTGGGTTTTTTACCCTTAGGTGAGGGCTTAGAGTAAGGGGGACTTTGTTATAGGTGCGACGTGGTTTGACAGTAAAGGGGTAGTAGTTTGCGTAAAAAAAATATCTAACCGTCTTCCACTTCCACTTGTTGCGCGCTATACCTTATGCAATAGTCTACGGATCTATAGTTACATACATACAATCACGCCTTTGTTCCCAGATGGGGTAGGCAGAGCACACAAAACATGACATAGACAAAACCAAGATTATGACTATTTTCACGCCTCGCAGCCACTTCTAGCATAGTTCTAAGTTTGTAAACAGATGAAAGAGGTAGTATAATAGTAACAGGTTGCTAGCCTTTCGCCTAAAACATACATAAACCTATTTTCTTAGTCGCCTCTTACGACATCCACGGAAGAAATGGAGAAGTGTTATTCTATCCCGACCCCACACAGGTTGATCAGATCTATAGTTCAGGATTTAAAAAACTACTTAAGTATTTTTACACTATATCAATCTGCCACTGTACCGAAGCGCGTTGTTCGAAATATGTCGAGCTAATTTCGATATAGAGACGTTAATCTATTATCATTTTCTTTATCAAACGTTATATTTACCAAACTTAAAGCTAACTAACTTGACATTTGACGAACAATACAGGTATTAGCACTATTGTCTTCTAGGACATTAAGGCTGCTAACAATAACCGTCTAGGAAATACAAAAGGTACAGTCGGCAAGCCAAGCGGAATTAACGATGATATTGATAAATTACTTGACTTCTGTCTGTAGTTTTAGCATGCTCAACCACGATTAAAAAATAGATTTGATTTATAAAACTATCGTGAAGAACATAGCAACATAAAAGGGATACACTTAAAGTCGTTATGTTATTAGATCGACATGTTTTGAGCCAATTTGTTGTGTCTTTTTGTGTGACTGTTTGACTCAAGTGACACCGGCTGACAACTACCCACGTTTTGATCACAAAGTTTACTTATTGTCGAACGTACATGGCACGTAGCTAGGTATAATAAATGCTATGAGTTATGAATCACTAATTGGACCGAAACAGATCGAACTAATCCCGATGTATGGACGTGAGTCAATCCGTTCAATTTCCCTACTTTTTAAAATAATAACTAAAATGTACCTGACGTTTAACCAATTCGTGATTCCAAAATATTTTTGTAATAAATATGTTCACTGTTCCTATTTTTGTTACATTCTATTTTTTATTCGCATAATTATAAAAAAAAAATCGTTTGGTATCCGTCTGAAAATGTGATTTCGGTCGTCACCGTGTTCTCACTCACACCTAGACTATCATTAACTTGCATCAAAAACTATTACCACACATCCTAGAACATAACCCGGCTGTTCAGTGTACACAGGCAGTCAATGTAGCACCAACAAAGCCCCGATATCAGTCACCGCGCATTTGGCTGCAATATTCATTAAGCGGGCGCGCATTAATTCGCCGACACCGGTGTGCGCCATTGTACCGGAGTTGCACTGAGTTGCATTATGTGCAGGGCTGTCCAATTGTTTGAGGATACATGGTTCTTTATTATTTTATTAAGTTTTCGTTTTTAGTTTGTTAGATATTCTTTCTGGTCAGATATGATTTTCAATGTCTCGTCTACCGGTATACAGATAATTTGTTGGTGTTACCAACTCTTGTTATAACTACCTGATACTTCAACATCAACGACATAATCTGAACATACAATCACGTCTATGTTCCCGTTTCACGCGCTCTTCCTATTCCATCTGGAAACAGGCGAGATTGTATGTACCTACCTATTACATGTCCCACTACTGGGTAAAGGCCTCCCCTATATCATCTTGAAAAATGTTCACTGTGTCCAGGCGTCTCCTGGTATCTTCTAAAAATAACAAAAAATAGCAATAAAATAGAAGACAAAGCTTGTCAACTGTATACCAAAAACATAATCATCCCATACATACATACAAAATAGTGTCAAGCGAAAGTCCGGAGAGAAACCACCCTAGTATCCAAATCACCTCACTGTATGTTTTGTCTTTCTGTAGTTTACGAGTTGCAATTTTTTTCGTTTTTTTTCGTGGCACTTTGACCTGCCGACTTAGTACGTCTCGGCGAGGATCGAGCCTCACGATAAGCCGGGTCCTCAATGACCGAGCCGCCTCGCGAGGCAGCCAATATTGATGTGATTATGAGCCTTATGTGGAACAAATGCATGCCTCATGCGCTTGCCTCGCGAGGCGGCTCGGGCAGTCAGTACGAGCCTATAGGCTATACCTGTCACTGTGAAACAACTGACACCACAAAATGACAGCTAATCTGTCCCACACGAATCTCCCTGTTGTTGCCATGCAGAGTCTAGAAAAATAGTTACTAATTGGCAGCCGCTCCAATTATTCCTAATTCGACCTCAAACGTGCGCGATGAATATAAATCTGCGCGCGCGCACGTGACGCTGTTCTTGACCGCTGCATGTATGATTAATACACCGTTACTGACAGACAAGGACAACAGTTTTCCTGTTTTCTACTGTAAAAAGGTTCATTTCCCACTCTATTGCGCTGTAATTCTTAACTTTTTACTTAAGGGGCAGCGACGACAGACTTTTATGCGATCGAGTCTGCGGCGCACGAAAATTCTGCGTGGATTGTATGCATTGTGCGCCGGACTTTTCGTTGTGTGCGTTACTGCATATAATTTCATAGGTTCTATTTTCACAGACTAAAAAGTCCGTCGCGGATAGTCTGTCGTCTGCGCAGGGCCTAACACTTGAGATGTTATTTATGGCCTAAACTATGGACTAAACTTAAAGTGATAAGCTAGGCAACTAAGGAAATAGGTTAATATATTTTAGGCGACACCCTAATCTATCACCGTCTGTCACTGCGCAGCTTTCTGTGTCTCTTCCATTCTTTTCAAACCTTAAAATTTTGTCTTGAAGTGACTACGAAGCGTGAGCAGTCTTAAATATTTTTTTTCTGTTTCACGTATCGTGTGTTCTGCCACATTTAGAATATTCACATAACATAGATAGATAGATAGTTCTGCTGTCCTGCAGCATAGTTAGCCAAGCGACAACCCTAGGCACCAGCATCATTCTCTTTTGTTCAGCCCTAGCCCATGATTAATTGCATCTATGAAGCCTGGCGAGGTTTCGCGAAAAACTACCAAAACAAACTTTAATTAAATTAAAACGTCAGCGGCACGGTCCGCCTTTTACTGGTTACAAAGGTAAAACGGAAAGAATGGGCCATTTACAGGCGAATTTCATTAAATTTTCACTTGCTATTGACAAAAGGTGTCCATAAAGGTGACAGGAGTTGGGATATTGATATTATTTCACGCTTTATTTTCAGCAGCAAAGAGACGATAAAATACAGTTCATCATCATCATCAGCCTATATACGTCCCACAGGCCTCCTCCCAGTATTAGAGGGCTTGGGCGATAGTTCCCACGCGGGCCCAGTGCGTTTTAGCCGTGATAGCCCAGTGGTTCGAACTATGGCCTCTCAAGCAGAGAGTCGTGGGTTCAAACCCCGGGCTCGCACCTATGAAAATACAGTTACATAAGGTTTTTCCATCGACAAATGGGAACAGAAGGGCACTCGAAATGTTAATCAATAAATTTTGCTTTTCTAAAAACAATATAGTAAAATAAAATGAAATTCATAATAAAACAGATATCTACTTACTTTAATTACCTTCAAATTTCAAACGTCTTAAAACAGTTGACGATTGAAAGAAGGAGACATTTTTTTAAGGTTGCTATCCGCGGGCGACGCACCTGTAGGCTTAGCACGGAACAAGCCCTAGTCGCGTCGCGCGCGGGATAGTCTGCCCGTCACTTTCTGACGTCTCTAGTTAGACATTGACAGGTATAGTCTATGTCGCACATATCTCTACTCGCGCCCTGTCGTGCTAAGGGGACTGGCAGTGGAAGCTTGTTACGCCGATGCGCATTTTTTTATTTTCAGCTTAGTAAGTCGTATAAAAAGTTGTCTTTGACTATTAAAATATATACATTTATTTAGGTGAAGTTATAAATATGACTTACACAAAGCGGCATTAAAATTTTCATGTTTCGTTTTGTTATTCGTCTTTTAGGTTTATTTTATAAACTACTACCACCCGCGACTTCAACGCATCTATAAGTTTCTAAGTATCAAAAAATATGCGTTCATGTAGCCTCCCCCTCCATCCGACACGTTTCGAAATCCAACCGATTCATCCACAGAAGCATACAATTATTTTTTCAAGTCTGTTGTAAATTTTTCATGTATCAAATTCTAATAAATAACCCAACACTTGACACAAACAAATGACAACGGCGCTAACTATCAACTACCACCAAATTTAAATAAATAATCCAAAATCAATGCAAACCTGTCATACTGAGAAAACACCCGGAAGAGAATTCACACACTTGTATGACTATAATCCTACCAAATTTGAATACGATTGAAAAAAATGCGTCAAACACATACGGTCAATTAGACATTTGCTCAAGCGAAAGAATTACAATATTCTAATGCTGCATTTGTCATTGGCGAATTATTTAAATTGCATGAGATTTCGGTGAACGCGGGATATGCAAATATGCAATTTAGCGTCTCTAGGGTCCAAATGTGAGTATTATGCATCGCGCTTGTGGAATGCGGGAAAAAGATGGCCGGGATTTTTGAATTCGTTCCGTAGAATGTTCGTTGAAATAATACTTAAGCTGATTTTTCTTTTAAACCTGAAAAAAAGGCATATTATGCTAGAAGTGGCTACAAAACGTGAATTGGTCATCGTTTTGTCTGTGTAGCGTTTTGTGTGCTCTGCCTACCCCATTTGGGAATACAGGCGTGATTGTATGTATGTAAAAAAGGAACGGCATCAAAATCAATGTCCTGTGAATTAGCGCAAATATTGAGTAAGTAAAAAAAAGGCGAAACGTTTAACGCCTGTAGCTGGCACATTTTTGTTTAAGAAGCTTGCTTAGCTTGTAGCTTAGCTTGCTTATGTTTGTAGATAGTATCTGTTTTCATAATGTCGCTCGGGTATCTTCGGTAACCATCGGAATTTATTTACACTAATATTGTTACAGTTAGAGGCCCCGCACACTGGCCACTCAGTGGCGGCCACACTTGAGCGTCTAGTGGCCGCCACAAGCTGCGGACGCGTTTCTCCATACATTTTATACTGCATCGGCGCACACCGAGCGTTTGAGTGGCCGCGTTCGAGCCACAAGCTGCAGGAGTAAAAAAAGTGGCGGCGTGTAGTGGTCTGACTGAACCACTGGTGGTCGCGTTTAGTGGCGGCGCTTAGTGGCCGTAATGTGCGGGGTCTCTTAGATGAATCGAATTATTAAAAACTGCGTTAGTATTAGTGTCAATTTGAAATTCTGACGATTACAAAGCGTCATCAAGGAACCAATCTAGCTAACAAAAAAACCGGTGAGCTTTTTGCTGGCTGTACTCAGTAATCTCCACCAAATTTAATGAATTGGCCTATCCGTAGAGAAATCATAACACTCACACAAAATACTGTACAAAATTTCAGCTATATTAGTAAGCGAAAAATCAAATAAACATTCTAAAATCAATAAAGACCAATCTAGCGAAAGTATAAAGAAATATAAGGAAAAGTATAAGAATATATATAAAAACTAAACAGGTACAAACTATCGGTAATGCGCAGGAGTTTATTTACGCGTCAAATACAGTCCCAACAATGGATTCGTGAGAATCGATCGACAACAATACAATAATCTAATTTGAATATTTACATGGTCAATTTGATAAGTCACCGCAAACTGAACACAATAGATTCGTTGCATTTATTCAAATCACTGCAAAATAAAAAAAGCCAAGTGCGAGTCGGATTCGGGTATGAACGGTTCCGTACCATTGACAAGGTAAACTAGTTCCTATCTGTTACCATTTAGGGGCCATCCGAAAATTATGTTACACAAAATTTAGGAACTTTAGTCCCCCCTCCCCAAGTTACCTTAACTAAAGTTACATTGATTTTGTTCAAGAGTCACAAATTATTGCCCCCTCCCGCCCTCCTAAAGTATGGCAAATAAAAATTGCCTTTTTTATTGGAGGCCCCTTTAATATTAATTTTATTTTTATTTCATTACTAGCTGTGCCCGCGACTCCGTCCGCGTAGAATAGTGACAAAATTTCCCCGTTTTTTTCACATTTTTCAATGTTTCTTCGGTCCTATTGGTCGCAGCGTGATGTTATATAGCCTAAAGCCTTCCTCGATAAATGGTCTATACAACACAAACAGAATTTTTCAATTCGAACCAGTAGTTCCTGAGATTAGCGCGTTCAAACAAACAAACAAACAAAAAAACAAACAAACAAACAAACTCTTCAGCTTTATAATATTAGTATAGATTAAGTATTAAAGTTGTATAATAAACTTTATAGTTCGTGAATTTTAGATGCCATTTTTGATATCGAGCAATTTGTATAAATGTATACATGGAAGGTACTGAATAGTTTAGATTTAAATATTTATTTTTAAAACAAAACTTTTCAGTGTTTGTGGTTCAGCAGCAACAGAAACGTAACCTATCTACCTGTCGAGTTTCTTGAGATACGGCCTGGTGACAGACAGAGATAACAAAAATTTTACTATCTCGTTCATACCCTTACGGAACCCTAAAAACAGACACAATATTTTATGTTGATGTAGGTGAAAACATATTATTTGGTGACGGTTGCCTAGTTGTTGGTAATGATGTAAATGATGAAGATGAGGATTTGGATAATCTGCATAGAATGATGATTACGGATATAAATGATGATACTTGAGGCAGTGTGTGAATTTGTTCACAAACTATCAAAGGGTAAACATACAAGAGACTTAATCGATCAATATGCAAATTTAAAGAATTCTTTGAGTGGAAAGTAAATAATACTTAATAACAAAATTACAAAAAAATCATTCAGTTTTGTATTATAATTATAAGTTTGATGTCTCCGCATTTACGAGTCCAATCTATTGCATTTTTTTTTCCACAAACAATTTTTTGTAATGGTTTTACTAGTTACATCATACTTCTAGGTACAAAATCATCAGTGATGATTCATCACCCTTGTATTCATCTCGAATAAAGTAGGCAGAACACGCAAACGAAACATGGTCAAAACTAAGACTGTTTCACGCTTCGTAGCCAATTATAGTGACATACATACATCACGCCTATGTTCCCAAACGGGGTAGGCAGAGCACACGAAACGTGAAATAGACATATCCATGATAGTGACTAATAAAATAATACAATTCTGAGTTAGAGTGACAGGTCTAAAGCATACCTAAAACTAATTTTCTTAGTTGCTTCTTACGATATCCGCTAAAGAAATGGATAGTTACTATTCCAAACCATTCGACAAATATGTAGGTGACTAGCTTTTGCCCGCGGCTCCGCTCGCGTTAAATTCGGGGTATCACAGAAGAGATAGCACCCATACCAATTTAATAGCTTTCTACATTGAAAACTTCCACTCCCCACTTTAGGGAAATGGGGGGTTTTGAAGAGACAAAATGTAGCCTATGTCACTCTCCATGCCCTAAACTATCTCTACCTAAAAAATCACGTCAATCCATCGCTCCGTTTAGCCGTGAAAGACGGACAAACAAACAAACAAACAAACAAAGAAACAAACAAGCAAACAACCAAACAAACACACTTTCAGATTTATATATTGGTACGGATACTATTAGTAAACATTAAAAGGTATTGTAGATATAAAACCACGTGGTCTTTAACGATACAAACAATAACAAACCGAGGCAAAATAAAAAGAAACACAACTTTGTTGGAATGTCCGGAGGAGGAAAACGGAGCTCCGGAAACGCGCGGCATGCCACAGTCGCCGAAGTTTTTTCGATCCATTTCGCACCTTATTCTTTATTGGTTAAGGTAAGAAGGTATTTCGAAAAAGGTCTTGAAATTTTCGGTGCGACTTGATGATATTTTATTACTTTATTGGTAGATAAAGAGGTATTTAAGTTGCGATATTTTTTCGTCGGGAAGTTAGCAAATACCGCGTGCATTTTAGGACCTTTTCCGGTCTAAAAAAACTAGGCATTTAGTCCATAGACAGGATACCAAAAATTAAACACATATTTTTACTTTTATTTTTTATTAGTGCTCAGAAGTTTTGAGTGACGTCATGTTTGAGTACAATTTTTACCAAGGCGTGACGTCACGAGCCCCCACTCAGAAAGTTAGATGATTTATACCTTTGTCGATGTTTAATTACATAAGTATTTGATGAACAAAAAATAAATGTTTTCTTTTGTCCATAAAGTAACTTACGGAATAATTAGAATGATATAATTTTAACCATGCAAGAATTACATTGTGTTGATAAAATATGCGAAGATTTTTTTGTATTTAATTTGAGACGTGGGTACATATTTTTCTCATTTCAGTGCACATAAATATACTCTTACTTTATACGCATGTTTTAAATTGTTCCTCGTGTGGTATCGGGTTTTAAATAATACCTCTCTATTTCTTCCGTAGATGTGGTAAGTAGGCTACCTTTTACCCTGGGAAAAAGTTATGTTCCCGTGAGATTCATGTAAGTACAATATACTTACATGAATATCACGGGAACATAACATTTTATAGCGTATTAGCAACGGTTAGTATAGGTAAATATTATAAATTAGAGAATATTTTCCTTTTCAAAACTTACGTCATAAATACAGATTACATTTGAGCTAATACATAATGTACAATGTTCATGAACTTGAATGCATTTTACATAAAGTACAGGGTGTTCTTTATTCGTAATCAATGTCGTTGAAGCACAGGCAAATTCACAGGCTGATTTTATTTTCATATTTATTTGCCTTCTTTTTACCTTAAACCTACATGAATTATGCAAAAGACATTTCATTCACGCAGACAGCTTGTGTAATTTGTTGTTTTGATTTCAATATTTAATTTATTTTTCTTACTTGACTTTTGCTAGATTTTCTTTTAATCATAAGAACGGATGTTTTATTAATATTCTAAATTTTTAATACATCGCCATGATTTATAATATACATTCGCAACACTCGCTGTATTGACGTGTTTTTTTAACTAAAGAAAAATTACTGTCTCTATATATTTGTTACTTTTTGATTATGATGATTAAATTGTAAAAGTTATCATTAGGTATAATTTTTAAAGTATCAAAAACAAGCAGCTATCTAGTGTCCTCAAACCAAGAGCATACAAAAACCAGTTTGGCTTTAACTAAATATTTCTTGAAAACACTCTTCATTTAATTTTTCCTATACAAATTCGCCGAAGCAGCGAAAGTAAGCTCAAACCATTCTCAACCCACTACCTTAGACATCAAAATCGATTATTCCTTGTCTTTCTTGAAGGATTTATGCCGTTTTGTTGTCTGTCTGTTTGTAAAGAGCACCCAGGGCTGAATGGTGCAGGTGTCCTGAGAACAAAGGACGTGGGTTCGATTCCTGCTTTTGCGATTTGAAAAAAAAAGTGTTATGGTCTTGAGCTTTGCTTCGTAGAAATTTATCACACATCTATACTTAATCCGGTCATACAATATATTTATTCAGATAATTAAAACTTAACAAGAATGCTTAATGCAATGATTATATTAACTTACCTCAAAACTAAACTACTTATACCTACAGGGTGACTTCTAAGTCGTGAACAGAAAATGCATTTTCCCATAGAGCTGCCCAAAATTGGCGGCAATCGCAATTAGACAGCCAACAAAATAAAAATATCAATTCCTACCTATCATCATCATCATCTGGTCACCCTAATCGGCCCAGTAAAATCGATCAAAATAATGTTAATAAAAAGGTTTACATGCAAATATGTTATTATTTATTTTCCTTAGTGTCAAGACATTTCTATAGCCTCTGGTTTAGTCACTCGCTGCAGGCAGTAGCTGCACTAAACTACTGAGTCATTGTCATCAATCAGGCGCTGCTATGGTGTTTAACAACTATAGTATTGATTTATCATTACGATTCTGGTCTAGACTGTCTAAGGCTTCCATGGAGTTTTAATGGCACCTTAGTATTTCTCTGAATTTGGTTTCGTAATTTACTCAAATGTTGGTAGAACAGTTTAAATCTTCAATATGTCAAAGGTAATTTGACTTCTCTGAAATAAGCTAGCAATGATTATTAAATAAATGCATGTTAAGTATTGTTCCAAACCTAACACAAACAATTAGTACATATAAGTCAATCGTTCACGAGCATACTATCGAACCAACTGATTCCTGATCCACCGCAGAACGTTGTCACAATAAACGTCATAAACATTTCCTTTGTCAAGCAATGCAATGTCACTATGGCGTTCACTGTGAATAGGTTCTATGGTGGGTCAGGAATCAATTGGTTCGATGGTATATACATATAAATAATAAATTTTAGATTTTTTCTTTAGAGGTATAATAATGACAAGTCGCTGGTAGGTGTGTCGTTTGAAACGTACCCTAACCTAGTTTCTTAGTCACCTCATACGACATCCACGGAAGATGGAGAGATATGATTCTAAAATTTCTAAACCCGACACCACACGGTGTAAATACAACTTCGTACATTTTGAATAATATTGATGCAAAGATCGCAAAGGACCGTCGATGCAATTTACATACAGACAAGTCGACCTTAATTTGGAAATAACAACGTCTGGCGGCATTCGTCACGCCGGCCAATTGTTATCCGATATCGATCCGACGTATTTACGTAGCGTTAGCAGAAAAAGGGTAGCTAGCTATACTAGAGACCGATAGGTACTTAAAAGATGGTAAACAATCTTGACGTGTCTTTTTATTTAAACATACACTTTATAAATCAAAATCTTTACATTTTACAATTTAGGTATGAAAAAATCATTTACTTTCATAATTGAATTGTATATTGTAACGATTTTCATTTTTAGACTGTATATTTCAATAAAAAGACATGTCAAGATTGTTTACCATCTTTTAAGTACCTATCGGTCTATAGTATAGTAACAAATTTTTCATCTACGGACTCGTGGTCCGTACCTTGACGATTTTAGGATACATATTTTTATTTTTATTTCAGCTTTAATTGTGCGCTCCGCGTAAAGACACAACAGTTTTACAATAATAATGTGCTCTTAAAATTAATAACAACTAGTTTTTTTTTTCTCTTTTCCTTTCTTTTCCCTGTTTTCTTTCTCTCAATGATTTGATCACATGCTTTAATTCATATTCAATGTTTTTGAGTTTCATTTTGAGTATTTTTTTAGACACTGACTCTAACTTAGTACATACATACATACATACATACACTCACGCCTATGTTCCCAAAAGGGGTAGGCAGAGCACACGAAACGTGACATGGACAAAACCATAATTATGACTATTATCTAACTTAGTGTACCATCTAACTTTGCGTTTGGTGTCGGGTATAGAAAAACATCTCTCCACTTCTTCTACAGATGTTGTGAGGCGATCAAGAAAATATAATACCTATTGTATATTTAGTTTTTAGGCTAGCTACCTGTCACTATAAAATAAATGCTAGAAGTGGCTAGGAATCGTAAATAGTTCAATTGCTCTTCCTAGCCTGTTTGTAGCCTGATGGTCAGATTAATCTCCTCAACTGTACTTTAGTAGCAAAATTTTGTACATACATGCAATCACGCCTGTGTTCTCAAATGAGGTAGGCAGAGTACACGAAACATGACACAAAGAAAACCAAGACCACCACGCTTCGTAGCCACTTCTAGCATAAATTTTAGGTTTAAAAACAGATCGCAGCAGCAGATCGCCTAAAGCATACTTAAACCTATTTCCGTAGTCGCCTCTTACGACATCCACGGAAGAAATGGAGATGTGTTATTTGACCCGATACCACACAGGCAACATCTTGTATGGACAAATATACGAATTTGGCTATCGTAATTGTCATTCTCAAAGTTTTATAAACTTGCTTCATATTTTTATGACGACGCTACATTTACCAAGAATCAAATGCGGTCTGTGGCTTTCAATGTTTCAAAAGGTAATTAGGGTCTCTAAGAATTTATTTACTCCAGTAATTACTTCGTTTCACTTCCACTTATTAGTGTTTTATTCAATTCTAAAACAATACGAGCTTTCTTAGAAATGACAAGTGACTTAATCATGGGGATAATTGAAAGTAGAAAATATTTAAACTGGTTTTGTTTTAATTATAAAGTAATGTCATAGATACATACATACTTACATACATCTTGCCAGTATTCTCAAATGAGGTGAGCAGAGCACACGAAATTTTATGTAGACAAAACCTCAGCAATTTTACAATTCGTGGCTATATTTTTTTAGGGTATAATTATAGTGACAGGTTGCTAAATATACTTTAATCTATTTCCTTAGTCGCCTCTTACGACATCCGTGGAAGAAATGCAGAGGTGTTATTTTAAACCCGACACGTTCTGCTAAAGTTTCCGTGGAATGGTCATGGTTTTGTCTATGTTACGTTTATACGGCTCTGCCTACTTCATTAAGGAATACATACATACATACATATTCTCACGCCTGTATTCCCAAGAGGGGTAGGCAGAGCACATGAATTCAAAAATCCAGTGCTACGTTTAGCAATTTCAGGGTAACCAAATGGTTAAACGTGATATTGCAGTGACAGGTTGCTAGCCCATCGCCCACAATACACGAACCCTTTCCCAGAGTCGACTCTTACAACACCCACGGGAAGAAAGGATAATAAGCTTGGCTACACTAATCTCCTCATAGCTCGTATAATGTCGATCGAAACTCGATTAAAAACGTGAGTTATCCACTTATTTCACTAGTAAACATTACCATCCCAAGAACGATGGTATAAAACACAAGTTAACGTAACAGTTACAGTTTTAACGGCAAATTAGCTCATCGTGGAGCCAACTTGTTTATTGTTTATTTGTTTACCGAAAGCCGAACAATAAACAGGCGGTAAACATAAACATAAGCATTGCCCGGCGTCTGCGACTCGCTAAGTGTTAGTGGTGGTTGGCTCCACTTGGGTCTGGATGCTGCGTAAATTAAATATACCTAAATGTTTCATGGTTTTATCTATGTAGCGTTTTGTGTTGTGCTCTGCCTACCCCATTTGGGAACACAGGTGTGAGTGTATGATAGTATGAGTTACGGAAAGAACTTCGGGTTTCGGGGCACTTCGGAAGGATTCGTGTAGGTAGTCGAAAATGACAGCGGTAAAAGTAAAGTAGCAAAATAAACCTTACTGCAATAAGGTGCTGCTTGTTTTTATTCTAATTATATTACGATGTTTGGCGTGAAACGAATGAAATAAAATTACAATTTGTGATATATGGTGATAGTTTATTAATCTCTGTTTTTTATTAATCTACTTCTACTGGAATAAAATCCGTGAATTATACTTTAAACCGATAGGTACTTAAAAGATGGTAAACAATCTTGACATGTCTTTTTATTGAAATACATATTCTCACGCCTGTATTCCCAAGAGGGGTAGGCAGAGCACATGAATTCAAAAATCCAGTGCCACGTTTAGCGATTTCAGAGTATCCAGATGGTTAAACGTGATATTGCAATGACAGGTTGCTAGCACATCGCCCACAATACACTAACCCTTTCCCAGAGTCGACTCTTACGACACCCACGGGACGAAAGGGGGAGGTGCTATTCTAACCCGGCACCACACGGATTGAAATACACAGTCTAAAAATGACAATCGTTACACTATACAATTCAATTATGAAAGTAAATGATTTTTTCATACCTAAATTGTAAAATGTAAAGATTTTGATTTATAAAGTGTATGTTTAAATAAAAAGACACGTCAAGGTTGTTTACCATCTTTTAAGTACCTATCGGTCTATAGTATAGTTCCGTGTGGTATCAGATTTAGAATAACAACTCTCCATTTCATCCGTGGATGTCTTGAGGCGACTAAGGAAATAAGTTAAGGTATATTTTAAGGTATGTTGAAGAAATGGAGAGGTATCTCTAAGCCGAACAACACACTACAACTATATGCGACTTAATACAAAAAAAAAATCGTTATTATTTATGAAACTCGCCATCTCAAGTTCATCTTGTGAACTACACTCACACCATTATGTAACAGTCAAATAAATAAATTGTAACACTTTTTTGGTGCAGTAAAGAATCAACTCTCTCCTCTAATTGAAGTTTACAGTTCGCTCGCTGAAATTAACACCTTTTGTGTCCCGTAAATAAATGATTCTTCGTCCAAACTCGTTGCAGCCAATATTAGTTGTTGATTGTTAGTAGATTGTTGTATTGCGAGTCACAATGGAACATTAACATTTAGTTGAACAGTTTGACTTTGTAGGATCAATAGCAATGAGAAATATCTTTAAAATGTTGCAAGAAGCTTTTTTTTGCCATCTTGTTTCAAGATTATAAGCGAGACTAAAATGATTAGTAATCATTGTCATCTTACTCTGTTACCGTCTAATAAGAAACGTTAGAAAATATAAAGGTGTCTTAAAGCGACAGGCTGGCCACTTGTTACTATGGAATAAAGTGACAACGAAACGTGAATTACTTACTATTTTGACTTCGTAACGTTTTGTGTTCTGCCTTACTTAACCTCCTTCTTGGAATACAGGCGTGATGAATGTATGTTTAACCTTTTGACCGCCAAAGACGCCATATCACGTCATCGCAAGTCAGTGCCCGTGACGCCACGACGTTAAATGGAGCGTCGAAGTTATTGCGAAAGAACTGAAATATAAAATGCTGCAACATTTTTTCTAGGTTTACTTTATTTATAGGTAGTGTAAGTTATTTTATACCTAATTTAAATAAAAAAATACAGCACCATTCGACAAAAAAACAAGCATTATCTAAGAGCCGACTCACGTCGTGGCGTTAGGAGCACAGCGTTTCATTTTGCGCCTTGGCGGTCAAAAGGTTTAAGTAAAAAATATCCATGTGACGTATACATATTGATCCAAGATAAAAACACTGAAATTCCCGCCAACGAAAACCTTCCCTTTATTTAAACCTCTTATCCATTGAATACCACAATTACCTAAAAAAAGCAAGTCTAGAACTTCCAGTGTTACTGCAAACGTCTGCAATAACACTGCAGCTCTAATTTGTTATCGCAGCCATTTGAAGAGAAGGAAAATATCCCTAGTGTTGAAATGTGTAATTATTGCACTTGGGCGAGATAGAGGGTTATACGTTTCACTTGAATATAATAATATCTAAGGAAACCATGTACTGCGGACTGAAGTACTCGTGGTTAAATGTAAGCTTTTTAAAACATTTTTCATAAGTTCAAGTTATTGCTTTTTTCTCACAAAATGTCGTATCTTTCGTTTCTTCCGACGATGTCGTATGAGGCCGTTAAAGTATGTTTTACGTGAGAGAATAGCAATCTGTTACTGTCTTGCCTGTTATTTAAATTAAAACCTAAAATATGAGAAAAGCGGCTACAAAACGTAAAACGACGTGATTTTTTCTGTTGTTATCTTGTTGTTGTGCTTTGCCTAAGGTAAATATCCCAATGCTCGACGCCTCAACGCCCAGTAGATGACACACATCTGTCACCTGTCTTACTATGACATAAGGTTGCAAGTGCCATGCATTGGGTCAGTGTCGAGCACAGGGAGGTTTACCTTACCCCTTTTGGGAATATGTTTAAGCGGATCTGTGTATTTTTCATAATTATTTATCTTAGGTAAGCTATTTTGAGTATAATATTTTTCCCCATTTTGATTTATTTACGTACTAATTTCTGGAAGCCCATTTGGTATTGTTTTACGATTTTTTAATTGGACCTTAAAACAGATAGAAAGGAAGTTAGAAAACCACTAATTTCAACTCTTAGAAAAATAAAAATTATAGCAAATCCACCTTTATAAATTGACCGTTAAGACTTAGTTAAAACAAGGGAGTTGTTAAAATTAAATTTGTGAGGCTATAAAATTATCAAACCTCCTTCAAGACCTTTTAAAGTTATTAAATTGGCTATTCAGTATTAAAAGTTTTATTTGATTCTATAATTAAGTTCCATCTACAAAATTTGAAAATGAAATATTGTCATACTTTACGGTCCAAGTTATGGGTTGTAAAATTATACTAAAACAAATGAATAGCGTGAACTACAAACATAAATACTGACTGTCATTAAATGCGCTTTTTAGGTTTACTCAGTAAATTTTACAAGGTTACGTATGTTCGATGTTTTTTGGACGCAAAAAGAGGTAGGTATGTCATAAATAGAAGATGCATTTCCGTATGTAGCCCATTCGTGGGTTATTATTGACGACGCATATTTGCACACTTAAAAAAAAAAACAAAGTTCTTAAACTGCCGAGTTAAATCGGTAAATGTAGACTTATATTTTTTTGATTAGGAAAAAAATCTGTTATTGATTATGATTAAGTGTATGGCACTAACTCTATATTGCTATAAAATACTGAAGATGTTTTCCTAGTATAAAGTTCTGGACTTGTGACAGTATTTCCATGCTTTATCTTACACTTCCTTTGAAACATAACAAAACGAACGCTGCATCTTTGCAGCAGGATAGTAAAATAGTGGGTAGTAGCGATAGTTGTTTCTTTATTTATAATTCATTGAGTTTCGGAATGATTTAGTTAATTACCTATTTTTGCAGCTTAGCTCAAAATTTATTACGTACCTAACTAACATTGTGAAAACCAACTTCTACAATATTGTACGAAGTAGTAATAATTTTACTTTGTACGAAACAACTTATCTGAGTTCATTAGTTTCCTCATACATTAAAAGCATAAGTTTAATAATGCAAGTGTCAGTGTGTGGCTCCGAAAAAAGCGAATGGATTGTAATGAAAATATTAATTATTTTGACAGTTTGCTGTAATGAAAGACATTAATATAAGAGTGTAGTTTATGAACCCGTGTGGTGCCGGGTTAGAATAGCACCTCCCCCTTTCTTCCCGTGGGTGTCGTAAGAGTCGACTATGGGAAAGGGTTAGTGTATTGTGGGCGATGGGCTAGCAACCTGTCACCGCGATATCACATTTAACCATCTGGTTACCCTGAATTCGCTAAACGTGGCACTGGATTTTTAAATTCATTTGCTCTGCCTACCCCTCTTGGGAATACAGGCGTGAGAATATGTATGTATGTGTAGTTTATGAAATAAGCTTGAAAGTATAATTTTAAGTTGCCACTGTTAGTACAAATTTAAGTTTAATTTTGAATAAAAAGGACAGGTTGGTAGCATGTCACCTAAAGCATACCGCAACCAATATCATAAAAAGCCTTTTACGACATCCACAGAAGACATGAAGAGGTGTTACTTTAAACCCGATGCCACACGCCACTTCATTATTAACATTTTTGTTACTAACATGTTGGGTAACATTTCAAATCAAATCAAATCAAATCAAAAATATTTATTTGTAAAACATAGGTAGGTGCATTTCACAATTGATGTTATAATAAATCATTTGTATCACTATGCCTGGCCATATGGCATACAAATAGCTACATTATTCACATGCAGCATGCAACATTATATTATAAGTATTTAAGTATACATATAAGAAAATACAAGTTAAATCACCAAATAAACTAAAATATCAAAAGGGGTCAGTCAAATATTCTTGTACGGAATAATACGCTTTCATTGTAAGAAAATTGCTAAGTGCCACTTTGAAATGTACAAACTCATCTAGTTTTAATATTGTTTTTGGCAATTTGTTGTAGATTTTCGGTGCCATTCCATATATGCTTTTACTAAGAAACGCTGTTTTGCATAGTCTATTTCTAATTTTGTCTCGATGTCGATGGCTATTTAAGTTACAATATTGATCAATGTTTTGTTTTACATATATCGACACTTCATATATGTATAGGCATGGCAAAGGCAGAATCTTGAGCTCAATAAAATAAGGTTTGCACGACTGAGTGGGTTGCAAACGGCAGGCCGCTCTTAAACATTTTTTCTGTGCTCTGAACGCCAGTTCTCTGTCCGTACCATTACCCCAAAATACTATACCGTATCTCAATGTAGATGTTACATATGCATGATATGATGTCAGAACTGCTGATAGATTCACGATTTTACTTAAATTATATAAAGCATACGAAAATTTGTTCAATTTTTTACATATAATGTCAATGTGATTATTCCATGTCAACTTATTGTCTAAATTTAATCCTAAAAATTTCGTAACGTCAGTTTCTTCAATGTCACAATCCTTATAGGCTATTTTTAAATTAAAAGGCATGTTCCGTCTTTGCTTGAAATGCATGATTTTAGTTTTACTTAAATTTATAGACAGGTTATTCTTATGTAGCCACTCAACCAAGATTTCTATTGTATCATTTATGTGTTTTTCATAAGGAGATTGGTACTCTCCCGAGAAAATCACTGTACTATCGTCGGCGAATAGTACCATGGTGTCTCTGATGACTTGTGGAAGATCATTAATATATATTAGAAATAATAGTGGGCCCAAAACACTACCCTGTGGGACACCACACTTTACTTCTCTAATATCTGAGGAAAAAGTAACTTCCTTCTTCAATTTAACTGATACTTGATTTATTTGAGTAATCTGCTTTCGACCAACCACATAAGATCTAAGCAAATTGTAGGCATTACCACGCACACCATAATTATACAATTTAGCCATTAAGATGTCATGATTTACACAATCAAAGGCTTTAGTCAAATCCATATAAAGTGCTGATACGGGTACCTTTTTATCCATTTGGCTCATAATTCTATTCAGCAAATCGTATATTGCCATATTTATTGATTTATTTTTGCGGAATCCCTTTTGTTCAGCAGCAAAAATATTATTTATTTCAAAAAAATTGTACAAATTATTGTTTATGACTTTTTCCATTATTTTGGAAAAAACTGATAATAATGCCAATTGCCTATAATTATTTACATCGTTTCTTTCTCCTTTTTTAAACAATGGTCTAACGATGGCTATCTTTAACTTTTCTGGAAATATTCCATATTCCATGGCCAAGTTTACAATATAGCTTATGGGTTTTGATATTACATTAGCAACTTTTTTTACTATTTTTGTGCTTATGCCGTCGTGACCTGTGCTATTAGTATTTTTTAAAGAAATTATAATCGTCTCTATATCATTAGAATTAGTTGGTTTCATAAATATTGAGTTACTTGTGTTGAAAGTGGTTGTTGTTTTAGTTTTTACAGTGTCGCTATTTGAATGTTTATTTTTATGTGTGGCAACAATGGATTCACCACTTATTTTACTCTGATTAATGTAGTGATCGTTGAAAACCTGAGCAATATCCCTAGGGCGATTAATCATTTCTCCATTCATTTTGATCTCTGTGATGTTTTCTTTGATATTTCTATGTTTTGTGTTATTTATTATATTCCAAGTGGCTTTCGACTTGTTTGAAGCATTTTTAATGTAGTAGTTATTTTGATGTTTTTTTGTAAGAATCATTATTTGTTTAAGTCGTTTCGAGTATTGTTTAAGATAGCTTTTATTTTTTGGAGTCGGATTTCGTCTACATTTCCATAGTAAGTCTCTCTTCCTTCTGCAACATTCACGTATTCCCTTGGTAATCCATCTTGGTTTATTTAATGAGGTCACTTTACATTTGACAAATGGAAAACATAGATTGTAAAATAAAACAAATTCATCGTTAAAGTAATTAAATGCTTCATTTGGGTCATTTGCCATGTACACTTTATTAAAACTAAGGGCCTTTAAGCACTTTGTAAATTTAGCAATATTTTCAGCACTATAATCCCTTTTGGTAATGAACCAATGCGTCAGTAGACACGTTGGTTTTATCGGGCATTTTAATATTTGAGCCGTGTGATCTGATAGGGCAAGCTCCATCACCTCAGCCTTAGCTCCACGTACATTATGTATAATATTGTCAATACACGTGTTACTTTGCAATCTTGTTGGTATTGATACTCCTAACCGCATATTATAACTAGAGAGTAAGTTTATAAATTGAGTTGAATGCTTATTTCGTTTTAGGGTATCGATGTTGAAATCGCCGCAAATTATTATTTTTTTCTTAGTATCTTTTATATGATTCATAATAATGTCTATTTTATTTAGAAATAAGTTTATGTCTCGATCATTGTATTTAGGGACTCTGTATATGCAAATAATAATAATATTGCTTCCGATAAGCTCAATAGCAGAACATTCAAAAATGCGTGAAGCAGATATGTCTGAAATATTTTTTAGAAGTTTATATTTGTGACACTTTCTAACAAGTATACAAGAACCACCACTTCTACTGTCTCTTGAATTATGTGCTGCGACTTCATAATTAGCCAAGGACAAGTGAACCTCATCACCTTCTTTCATATTATGTTCTGTTATGCAAACGACGTCGATTTGTTTATTTGATAGCGATAGTTCTTGCAAATTAACATCCAATGCATTTGCTTTACTCATCAATCCATTAATGTTTTGGTGTAACACAGATACATTTTCGACTAATTTGACAGCTATAAATTTTTAACATTAAATTTGTTTGTAATAAGAGTGTTGGATGTTATTTCCGACTAATGTAGTACAGATAAACTCGATTTTTTTTATAGACACTTATAATTGTTTTTCAACAGTTCGAGCCTCACAGAAGAAATTAAGAAGAAAATAATCGTTTTTTTACAGGATCTATCTCCGCCTGTCTCTTGGCCACTCTTTCCGTCGCACAGGATTAAGATAAGAGGATTCTCGACCACTCCCATCAAACGTTCAGCAAAGAAGGATTTACACTGTGTGAAATTAAGTTAATGTGTCTAGCACACACTTGTAGGGTACTGATTCGGAAACCGAGCGAAAAGCTTAAGTCTTTAATTTTTATTATAATTACTTGGTTGAATGTTAATAGAAAAGCTCTGCAGTGGTTGCTAAAACAAGTGACATTCTATTATATTCTGATTATTTTTAGATGAGAATTTTAGCGGTTAAATGCTCACATAATATTTTTAAGTAAACCCAAGATACTGCCGCAAATTGCGATGACGTTTGAATTGAAAACAATATAACAAATAATAATAAATGTATTTGCATTAATAATTTGGATTCCATGGTTAACTTCAAATTATATTTTATGTCTTGATTATTTATTTTATTATTGGTTATTTATTTTCTACGTCATATTTAATAATGAAGTTGATATTTATTTATTTATTTATTTAGGCTTAAATAATTTATCCGTGTCAAATTTCTATCAATAAATGTCTTTCTTTCTTTCTTTCTTTCTTTCTTTCTTTTTGATACTCCAATCTCAAAATAATCATAGTACCTAAAGCAAAAGCTGTCTATTTTATTAGACAGCCGTTGAATCAGGTGGTTAGAGACCATGCCTATGAAGCTCTCCTGAGGTCTTGAAGTCTTAGGTTCGATTCCCGGTCGAGGCAGATATTTGAAGGTAAAAAGAAAACACGAAATACAATTCGCGCTTCATAACCACTTTGGGCTTAATTTTGATGTAAAATAGTGACAGGTTCCTTAGTCGCCTCTTACGACATTAACGAAAGACATGGAGAGGTGTGATTCCAAACCAGACACATAAGGTAGATTCAGTCATAATTTTAACAAAAAATTAAATCCTTTATTAAGGAAATATTTCCTACGTTAGTTTACATATCTTCATGCAAAATAACATGACATTTACACGCATCCAAACGAAAATGTATTATCATTTGTATAAATAGAACACCAAGTCTACCTCCTCCAGTTAAGGCTGATTTTTGAGCAAATTAAACGTAAATTTACCACCTTTTTCTCTTATACTAGCAACACCAAACAAAGACCATCGTGTTACAGGAAACATTCACGCGACTATCGCCGTTATAGCCTCGGCTTTATGGTTTAATTTCCGGCACAGGGCATTTCATTTGCTTAAACTGCGCATATGGATGTGATGTCAGGTTTATGAAAATGGACTTTTGACGAAATTAAACTATTCTGTATTTAATAAAAGGCTTGCTTTTACAATTTCGACGTGGCTTCATACTTTGTCTGTGTTGCTTACATACACCACGGCTGTATCGCTAATGAGGTAGACAGAGATCACAAAAAGTTATATCGGTTTAAAGATCTTTATTTCTCAAAAGAATAACAATAATACACTTATACATCAAACTACCGTGAGACTCACTCATACTGAACTCAGTCGCGCGAAGAGAGCGGAGGCGCGCAGTTTGCGCTTAGCTGCAGCAGCCGCCGCGGCTCCTAGTTGAAGGGCTACGAATTAGCCTGAAATATGTCGAGCTAAACTCAATTTATTAAACGTGAGTTATCCGATAATTTTCAACAATAATACACTTACTTGAGAAATTTTAAATTTTTTATGTTTAACAAAACAAACACAAAGTTAAACTAGCGAACTTAACATTTATACAATAATAATGTCTCAAAACCATAGAAGTTATAATTTGCGATAATTTATAAATATAGAACTAGGTTACTGGTTGAGAGCCTATGCAGGTCACACTTATAAATCACCTCTTACGACATACACGGAAAAATGGTAGAGGTGTTGTCCTAAGCCCGACACCACACAGAGTATCGCTGTTCTGATAGTATTGTAAATAGTAGAGCTCCGCTCTTATTTCTTCCGTGGATGTCATTAAAAGGCGACTAAAGATTTGGGTTTAGGTATGCTTTAGGCGACGGGCTAGCAACTTGTTACTATTTAACTACTTAATTTTCGCCGAAATATTAGTAAACACAGGCAAACACATGGATACACCATGTTTATATGTCATCTGAACGGATGTCCAAACAAATTAAACACAACTTACAAAGTATATAGCAAAAAGCAAAAATAAAAACCATCCATTGAAATAAGACCGTTTCATTTTGCCAACAATTTCTCATAAAACATCGTAACAAATGTTTCTAAGAACGTTTTTTAATTCCCGGTGGGATCGGGATAGTTCGTCTCACAAAAGGCACAATTTTCTGTCATTACAGCGGGGCACAAAAGATATCGCGGAGAAACATTGAAACGCGTTGCATATTTTGTTAAGGGGTATACTGCTACAGGGTGTCCTGGAACTTAACGTTAAGCCAAAAGGTGAGCAAGTGTCATGAGAAAAATCTGAAAAAATATATAATATTCCATGCAGTTTGAAAATCATGGACATTTTATGGGAAACCTGTATAGAAACTTGGTCAAACTGTAACCCTTTTTCGGTTATTGTTAAAAATTAATAAATTCATTTTTTCGTTCATTAAACTTTGGGACTATAACCCTAAACAATATTATTTGAATGAAAGTCAAAAATAATGACAAATTGCCTCAAGTTTCCTCGAATTAAGAATAATTTGTTAAACTATGAATTTATAATTTTCAAAATTTTTCGACTTTGAAAGGCCCTCCTCCTTTATAAAAAAATATACTAGAGTACCTTCCTTAGCAAGTGCCATTAAAAGTTGGTGCATTTAATTAGAAATCTAAAATACTACAATACTTGTTAGTTTCATAATAAAAAATAGTAAAAAATATAACCTCAAGTTACCCGATATTTGCTTATCCATTTTACTCATACAAAAAACCCGCGACGAAGTCCTTTTCGTAGTTTTAAAGATACATAGGGACAGACAGCGGGAAGCGACTTTGTATTATGTTACGTAGTGATTTAGGTTATAAACTTCATACATGCTTAAACTAAACATCATGTCTTCCTAGGGGTAGGCAGAGACGCCAGAGCTATACTAGACACAGATATTATACTTGTCATAACACTGTAACTTCCCCTTAACACAACTTTGCAATTACCTAGTAGGAGTACCGACCACAATTACACCCTTGCCGTTTAAATTTTATTTCATTTGACAAAAAAAATGTGTAAACGATCACAGTTTGATTTTATTTTGTGCGATTCGTACAGATTTTTTGAAGGCTGGTTGTTCAAAGTCTATAACTAACGTTTAAAATGGAATCGGTGTCTTTACAATTATTGAATTGTGTGATTTTATTAAAGTATATTACATAAGCAATCTTTATATGGATACCGTCGGATGACATAGAAGCCGACTAAGGATAGGTTAAGGTATATTGAAGGCGACAAGCTAACAACCTGTCACTATTATACTTCTTTAACTTCAAACTTAAAAATATACTCTAACTGTTTTAATAAAATTAAAAATAATACTACATAATTAAATAGAACAGAACTAGCCTTAAAAAAAATACTGAATTCGTGAAAAAATGTAGATGCACAAAATTATAACGATTGAACTCGGATCGGAAATTAATCGTGGAATGATTTCATAATGGTAAAATATCTATGTATAGCTGCAAATATAACTAAAATCTTTACAATCTTCGAGTATGTTACTTCTCAAGATTATTCTAGAAAAAATACATACATATTATATGCGTATACATAAATACATATTCTCACGCCTGTATTCCCTAGATGAGTAGTAGGCAGAGCACATGAATTCAAGCAATTTCAGAGTAACCAGATGGTTAAACGTGATATTGCAGTGACAGGTTGCTAGCCCATCGCCCACAATACACTATATGAATATTACTACGAGTGAAAATCACGAAAGTTTATAACAGTATATTCTAGAACAAGTCGCTAAACTAACCGTTAATTAAACATACGTGCAGATAATTCAACCGGTCTCTGGAGCGGAAATTTCATTCAATGAATGACAATTATAACATCGGCTTACTTTGATCCTGGCCAAGGTTTGTATGGAATTCTCGGTATTCACATAGAATCTGAGTTGTTCTTTAATAGTCAGTATTTATGGTGTTTTAGATCGCAAGAGGATTTGTATTTAAAATTGTAAAGCTTACTTTACAGAGAGCGAAATGTGTTTCCTTGAAATTTATTTTTTTACAAAAAAAATCCCTAACTATTTAGTAGTTCTATAGCTATCACTTAACCGGTGCGTTCTCTCACGATGTTTATAATACGCAATAGTTTCCAAAATCGGTTTCACAGGTAAATTTCAAAACTTAGAGGTACGAGCTTGGAAATTGAACCCACAACCCTCTGCATGGAAAGCCACAAGTCTTACATTTTATGTATAATTTTATTATACAGCGTGTTAAAAATACCACGTAAATAAATAAAAATTATAAAATAAAAAAAAAATATTTTAAACCAAAGTAAGTTGTCATTTAACAGAACTGAAGTTATCATAGATTATTTAACAAAGTGTATTGATTGAGGGATTTTTAATTATTCATTCGTAAAAGTTTGCTAACTAAATCAGAGGAAGACTTCTTTTTTTAATTTTAAATTGACTCCTTATAATGGGCCAATTAACCATTTTTCTGATGTAATCATTATTTTTGTAACACGTCGTAGTCCTATATTACCACAACTAAGAACGCCTCATCAATCTATTCAAAGTGTCTATTTTTCAAAAACGTCTTCGGATTTAGTATATTCCTCTTAAATCAGCTCTTATTAACATAAAACGATACACAACCAGCATAATGGCCACTAATACTTAGCTAAAGTGTTGCCACACTTAGACCCATAAATAGCGGTTATTAATTAATTTACATGTAATACCCGTGGTTAAAATCTCATTTCTTGTGAGGTGAATGACCCGATTGTGTTTGTACTGGGATAGTGAAATGGAAGTGACAAGGTGTCGTTATTTTTCTATTTAACTGTTTTAAAATAAATAAACGCCTTGTAATTTTTTCAGTGAATGTCGTAAGAGTTGACTAAGGAAAATAAGATTAAAATGCTTGAGGTGGCAGGCTCGCAATTTGTCCTACTATACATATCGTTCTTTCTAAGTTTAAACCTAAATCGTATCACACACTTAGCAGATACGGTAAGATATCTGTCAATATCGCCACCTATAGATACAATTAAATGAGCTAACACACACAGCGCAGATAACTTATATTTTACTGGCACCGACATAATATATGGAAAGATGGCTTTTATACGCAGATAAAATGTTATGGTATCTGCTTAGTCTGTGAGACAGTTAACAGTAGCTACGTAATGTGAAATGATCATGGTTTTGTTTCAAAGTTCTGTGTGCTCTGCCTACCTCATTTGCGTATGCAGTATATGTGATTTCAATCAAGATATTTTAAGTATAATTATTTGACCCGTGTGGTGCCGGGTTAGAATAGCACCTCCCTGTGGGTGTCGAAGAGTCGACTCTGAGAAAGGGTTAGTGTATTGTGGGCGATGGGCTAGCAACCTGTCACTGTAATGTCACATTTAACCATCTGGTTACCCTGAAATTGCTGAACGTGGCACTGGATTTTTGAATTCATGTGCTCTGCCTACCCCTCTTGGGAATAATACAGGCGTGAGAATATGTATGTATGTATGTATTATTTTACTTATAAACTGCCCCTTCTAGTATCTTTAACTAACTCCATTCCACAGCTCTCGTACAATTATGGGCGTCCCCGTGCGTGCCTAAAGACAATAAATTAGTTAAAAACAAATCGGACTATTGAATAGATAACACTAATGCTGTGTGTGATGTGCTGTTACAGATGAATATGGGGAACAAATTGTTTTTTAAGAGCTGCGGGTTGGTAGCCTTGGTTTTGAAAAGATTTGGGTAAAAATTAATTACGTTATGACGAGAACATTAAAAAAAATGTTTTTTTTTTTAAGTTAATACAAATTTTGTTACCTACATTTTTTTATGTGTAAGTACTTTTATGAAAATAGCTATGAGACTACATTCTGACTGATGCAATGTCAGTAATTTGTATTAGACAGCCAAGTTTTCTTTTGCGATTTCAACATTGATCTCATAATAAAAGTTCATCATTATGACCCATTAAGTCACAGCGTAGATTATTATGATCAATCATTAAAATTTCACCCTGTATATCTTTATACTTACTTTACTAAGGTTGCTAGTCTGGTTTAATTTTTTATTCTAAAAATTTGTTATAATATTTATTTAAATACACCGTGTACACTCAGCTCCAGTTAATAGTGGTTGCCGTAATACGTGTGAAAATGTGTGAAAAACAGTGATCCCAACACATCACAAAATAACTTCAATGATGCCACATGAACCCTCACAACACCTAGATCGGGATCGTTCTCACGCGCATGCGTTACGATCACTAAACGTCCCAAACGTCGATCATAAAAATCGCAAATCATCCCAAAAAATCATCGATCGCTATTACTTTTTTATCGCGTATAATGAATATCATTTTATAAAAGCCCCCTTTAAAAGGCCAAGTTTATTAAATAATAAAGTTTTAAAGAACATAAAAATTTGTAAACGGTGTTTTGTTTTTTTTACAGTTATCTATGGTTGAATGGGGAACCCGTGCGTTGCGGCAGAACTCTTTCAAAGTAAGCCCCTTAGAGAATTCCTTGGGAATTGCAGCAAAGACACATTGTGGTAGGGATGTTAAGAACACAACTAAACTGTTAGGGTATAAAAGTATGTCATTTTGTTTTTCGATTTGCCCCTTTGACGCGTTTGCCCCTACAGTTGACAAAGTCAAACGGTAAGAATGACGTGTGCATTGTATTATTGAAAAAAAAAGACTTCTTACCGACTTGTTTCGGTTTTTTGCAAAACTTTATTTTAGCTTTGGATGATTGTTTAGGGTTGAAGATACTTTAAGTGAGACGAATTATCGAAAGGATTTAGAAACCTTTAAAAATTTAGGTCAATTATACGTTGGTTGTTGATGTCGGGTATGTTTTTTGTTAGAGCTGGTTTGAATAAAAATAAACATATTTATTGCAACTATAGAGAAGCAATTACCGACAAAGAGGACAATTTGGATTGAAATAACATGTAACAACGGGACGTTACAATAGTTGTGACGGGCAGTTTAAAAAAAAATGATAGTCAACATTTTTTTTAAGCTATTTTATATTTTGTCGCAAATACAAATCCGCGCTCAAGTCACGTGATGGGTGTCTCATAAACGTTAACGCCAGATTACAATCCAAAAGGCTAGTTTCAGGAGGCTTTAGATACATTTCGAAGCTGAAGATAACTAAATGTTATTCCGTAATAGCTATATAGAATTTTTTACCAGTAACCAGATTACCATTTGCTAATCCCTACTATAAATACACGACATTCAAATGTTTTACAAACCAACTCATGTTTGGTTGGACGTCATTCAATCCGCTAATTAAATAACACTTGACAACACACATTACCATATTAACAGCCATTTTGCAAACATCACGGAATCACACTGCTTAATCAGTTCCCTTTAAACTGAAATTACAATATTCATAACATTTCATTCAGGGGATGCGCTGATTTCGATGGAATTAGCATCCAAATGAAGGACAAAAGGTGGTAGCTGTGATTGGGTTAACTTGCGGGAGAGAGTTAAAACGCGTTCAGGGTATTACAGTGACACAGTTTAGTTTTGACTTTATAAAAAACGGCTAAAAACAGGTTGTGGTGTGCTTGGGGTGACTGGCTAGCTATTTGTCACTATTGTATCTCTTTTATTCTTACAATAATTTGATTAGTGAAATAGATTAAGCTATAGCTATAGGCTAGGTAACCCTGCCACTATTACACCGTTTAAATTGCCTACGTATGTCCTTTCCCAAAACTCAAATTAACTTTATACTGAATCATAGTTAAATTAGTTTTGACGTGTAGCGCGAAACGTCAACAGATAGACAAATATAATTATTTTCACGTATTTGTAGCATACATAGCTTCTTTTTCTACAAGTTCTAGGAGTTACTCTCAACATAATTAAAGTTTACACTGCTAGGTTCTGTAATAAAGTTGCTGTTCCTCTCTACTAGCCAAAATTTTGGCTAGCAGAAATACCTCTAAGGTTAACTACATCATTGTACTTTGATCTTTTTATTTGCATCCTATCTGTTTCATTCACTATTTATACAAAAAAACTTTCCTACGCTCTTAAATGTATGACCCAAGGCTTCAGATGCACATTTGTTGCACCATGCCCAACTGAACAGCTTCCCTCCCACTCGTCTCTAGTGGCTCTGATTACCCCATTTATTCTATTACCCCGTAATTGTTTGCTGAATGAGTTGCGTAGTTGCCTGGCCCATTAGCGTGCATTGTGAATGCGAGCAGAGAAATTTAGATTTGAAATGGCTTACGTGGAATATGGTATAGAATTTAGTGCAGGTTGTGGTTTGTTAGAGGATTTGTCTATTATTTTTTTAGTCCTAACGTGACGTGCGAAGGGTTGGGTCAATTTCGCTAATTCTTTGGTTTATTTTTTTGTTTAAAGAAAAAAGTTCTTTCATATAATAATGAGAGTGATATCGGGGACGGCAGCTAGTTAGTTACATGCGTGTTTTTTTTAACAAAAACAAAATTATTTGCAATGGTTTCTACTGTTTCTAGGCATGTTCAGAGAAATCGTGATTTTAGCCAGGTTACATACACACTTATAATACATACAACTCAATAATAAGTTCCTTAATAAGCCAATGTGGCATAGGTCTCAATTAATACATCAGTCAAGAAGTTTTCTTCTTTGTCGTCACACTTTTGGAAGATGGTCGTGGTTACATCAGGGGTGGTGGAAAGCCAAATATCCGTCTCGCCATTCTTCCCGAACTGTAACTTCTCTTGTGCATTCGTGGACCATTGACGTGGAGCTTTGACCTGATCAGTCCATTGCATCGGTGACCTGCCGCGCGCTTTGGTGTACTACAAGCTGCATTAGTAGCATAGTCTTCTCGTAGTGTGATATGTCCGTAGAAAGAGAGAATACAATATTTAAAAGTCTTATGTGTCTGTAAAGACAATATAACGAATTTTATTCAGCCCTAAAAACCAACATCCCTAGAGACTTAAAAACCGTGAAGTCAACTGACAAAAAAGCAGTCATATTGGCAGCAAAATACCAATTTCACAGCCCAATAAAAATCGAATGTCATCATCATGGAAAAAAGATTCCCACGCCCTGCCACAATTATCATTTAATCAATAAAAGAAAAGCATAAAATACTTTGACATGTAATGACAAACTTACCCATGGTTAGGGGTAAAAAACGCCAAAAATAGGGGAAACTGGTAAAAATAACCGCGAGTATAATGCGGTTCGTTTTTTGTTTCCGCAATATTTTGGCAGGCTTACATGGAGCGGTTAAAATGTTTTTTGCAGATTATGATTATTTTATTTTACCACTTATTATCTTCATGCCGTGTGTTAAGTCACGTTTAGAATAACATTTTTCCATTTCTTTTGTAAATCTTGTAAGAGGCGACTAAGGAAATAAGCTGTCACTTATACTAAACTTCATTAATTAAAACCTAAAAACTATGCCAGAATTGTCTAACAAACGTGAAGCATTCATGGTTGTTTCCATGTAGTAGCATATCATACGCTCTGCCTACCCTATACAGGCGGGACGTATGAGTCAATCATTATTGACTAGATCTCAAGATGTGTAGTAAAACAGACAGCGAAGTCTCAGTAATAGGGTCCCGTTTTTACCCTTTGGGTACGGAACCCTAAAAAATCTTAGTCAAACACTTAAAATGTACAAATTACCTTATGATTGATGACCAGGACTTCAAATAAAGTAGACTAAGTTGTATTTTCGAAAGTAACAATAACTTCCCAAGTCTATTTTTAATTTTAGATACGCCGCATGTAAACCTATTCGCTTTCAATAAAGATCACAGTGCAAACGGTTTACCCTCGCACAAAACGATACACAAAAAACGCATTATTTTGTTATCCTTCATTTATTTTAACCATCACTTGCCATTTTTGCGCGTTCAACTGTGTCTAGTTTGTTTTGATTACTATTGTTATGCTACTTCCTTAGTTAACTTAAAGATAAGTTCCGAGTTGTTTTGTATTCGGGTTGTAATTAAGTACTTATTTGTATTTCCATAATTATATGCATTGCTTAGATTATCTGTGTGGTGTTTGTTTTATAATAACACTTGCTTTTTGTGATTCGACCTGTCAAAGATTCGCAGGCATTTGAACACACACGTATGTCCTCGGTACCTGAAAAAAGTTCCACTGAGAAGCAGCAGTAAACGTGTTCAACCACAGCTCTAAAATCCCAGTACAATTAATTCTCCTAAACCCCTTCCTAAACCGAAACAGGTGGTTCAAAAAAGAGACCCCTATTTTTTTTCTAAAGCGCTTAACAAAACAAGGAAGTTGTTTTAAATAGAACAAGTGCTAGTTAATCTGTGCGATGATGAATGACGGTCCTACTTTCTTGATTCAACTTTGACATACAGCGTGTTGCTAAAATAATGTATGGCGGATTTTTCAATACTCATTAAAAAAGCGGCAGAATGAAACCAACTTTTTTGATACGAACGAGATTGTAACTTGACCTTATAATAAAAAAATAGCCACTTTAAAAAAAAGTAAAGACTGGACTTATTTTAGTCTAATTTTTAGTCTCAACGATTGAATAGAGCTATCTTATTAGAGTAACTTATTTACCTGTAATAATGAACGCAGAAATTAATGATGTGAACAACACTAATGATCAAAGACCAATCAAAACAAGTGACACACACAAACACGCAATAAAAAATTGTAAGCATGTGAATATTTATGCGATATATTGCCATCATTATTCTTATCATCTTTTTATCAGATTTCTTACGGATTTGATACAGTAAAGTGCCATTTGTGGTGTGTGTATATAAATTAAACTTGCCATTATTTACGCTCTCAATCATAGGACGCATCTAAAGTATTAGTTTCTCAAAAATCTGATAAAAAAGTGTGAAATAACGACTGCGGTTGAAACGTCCGAAGATCTCGATTTGACCCGTGGATGTCGTAAGAGGTGACTAAGGAAACAACAACACTACAAGCTAGCAACCTACCACTAACGTACCTTTTGACGTTGGACCTAAAAAACCAGCAAAAAGTGGCTACAAATCGTAAAATAGTCATGAATTTGTCTATGTATGTAGCGTTTCGTGTGGTTTGGCTACTTTAGGGTATTCAATATACGTGATACATATTATAATATAATTATAATATTACCGTACCCGTTATTAGTACCCGTGTCCCGTGTGGTGCCGGGTTAGAACAGCACCTCCCCCTTTCTTCCCGTGGGTGTCGTAAGAGTCGACTCTGGGAAAGGGTTAGTGTATTGTGGGCGATGGGCTAGCAACCTGTCACCGCAATATCACATTTTACCATCTGGTTACCCTGAATTTGCTAGACGTGGCGCTGGATTTTTGAATCCATGTACTCTGCCTACCCCTCATGGGAACACAGGCGTGAGAATATGTATGTATGTATGTAAATCGAACAGCAACACCCTGTATTTCAGAGAGGCGTGACGCCGCGAACGGTCCCTAGATTACTCTACGCACTGCATAATGGCAACTGCATCGATTATGGGCATCACAGCTAACAATTATCGGGGCAATGGCCGATCCTACCTACGAAATTGAATCACATGTGATGCAAACGTGGAAAATAATAATTGGTGGCTTTTTTCTTGGGAAATAAAAATTATGGCCTATGTCAGAGGGAAATGACATCTAGAACAGTTGTTCATTTTATAAAAAGCTGTACTTACCTTTTTTCTTTATTCAGAATAGTCCGCATTTTCGTTTTGAAAAAAAAACAATATTTTTTTGTTGACACATTTTTTTAACCATAGTTTTGATTGTGCTCTTAATAAAAAAAACCATAATTAAGAAAAGAAATAAACGTACAACTTTTAAAAGATAAAAAAATAAATTAAATTACTCTCCTACTTACAACTACTCACTTAAAGCATGCTTGTGAGACAGAATTTCACCCTCTACATTTTCTTCCGTAGATTATCTTAGGTGACAAAAAAATGGTTTGAGTTAGCTTTAGGCTAACCGCTAATCTCACTTAACTTATAGTCATAGTTTTGTCTACATAGCGTTTTCGTGCTCTGCCTACCTTGTTGACAGTACAGGCGTGATGTATACACACGAATTATGTACTCATGCTATAGTGCACGGCAATCATTGAGTCAAGACTAGCATGCACCGGAAACCCAGCCAGCCGTAATACCAAAAGGCAAACAGCATGCTAAGCCGCCGCACAAATATCAAAGTCAATACGGATATTAAGCAGGCTTACGGTACTGTAGGCAAAAAATATGTTTAGCTGTAAAACCTGAAATCAGTTTAGGTACTAAGTAGTTGTCAAGGTATTGTTTTCAAATTAATGAAAAAAAGGAAATGTACGTACAACTTTTTAAAGATTAAAAAAAAAGTGGCACTCCTGATCGTACGTATGGAAGGCATACTGTATCCCGCCTTTATTCCCAAATGGGGTAAGCAGAACGCAAAACGTTACATAGACAAAACCAGCACCATCTCGTGGCCACTTCTAACAGCTTTTAGGTTTTTACTTTGCAGGTATAAAAGTGACAGGTTCCTAGCCTGTCACTTAAAATATACTTCAACCATTTCCTAATTCGCCTCTTACGACAGCTACGGAAAAAATGTAGAAGTTCACTTCTAATATAAACTTCTATCCCGACGCTACACAGGAAACACTAACATAGTAATGTTATAATCAGGGGTCGGATTTTTCATCGCATGATCCCAGGCAAGAAAACTATGGAGTCGATATTAAAATTAAACTTTTAATTCATATTCATACTCATACTCACTAATTTTCTTAGTCCCGTAATACTTTGCCCCTTGTGCAGGTTAACAGATTGAAAATGTTAATCGAAAATTAATCTTACTGAATAAAATTAAAATATGGAAAAATTTGCCATTATTTACTCGTTTTACAATTGTAATTTTGAAATGGACAATGCACATGCCATACCTTGTCAAGATTTTGAGGCACTCATTCCTGTATCTATAAGCTTTATGGATATTGGAAACTAGATGCACAAAATAAAAGTAATGTTTTATTTTAGTTTATTTTTATTTACAATGTAATTTATTTCTACTCATAACGATTTATTATATTTACAATTTAATTTCATTCTTAATTAAATGAATGAGTATGAGTATGATTTAAATAATAATTTAATTTTATTATCGACTCCATAGTTTTCTTGCCTTAGATCATGCGATGAAAAATCCGACCCCTGGTTATAATCATAAATTAATATTTTATCAACCCATAACATGTTTTGCCAACTGTACCGCAGGTAGCGCGTAAAACGCTCGATTGAAGCCTGCCTGTTTGCTCTGCGGAGCCACTAGCTCACGGTTTGTCTGTTTGTCTGTTCGTCACGACTGAGGGCTAGATCGTTTGACTAAGGTATTGTGCTGCGCTAGCTTTAGACTTAAAGTTTGAGGTGCCATGGAAGTAAATTCGCAAAGGGTAAAAACGGGACCCTATTACTGAGACTTCGCTGTCTGTCCGTCCGTCTGCCACCGGGCTATATCTCAAGAACGTTCATAGTTAAACAGCTGATTTTTTTTTTTAAATTGTAGGTACATCTATTGTACAGTAAATACTATTTTTTTTTAGTAAATATTTAAAGGGGCCGCCCATAAAACACAGTGGTAATTATTTTAAATATGAGTGAGAAACGCGAAAGTTTAAAACATTAGGTATATATAATTATTTTAGTGTTTTAAAGTCGAAAAAAATATCACGCCTGTATTTCCTATACCTTATCGGTTTAGGTAGTTAAAACAATATAAACAATCTTGACATGTCTTTTTGTTGAAATACACAGTCTAAAAATAAAAATCGTTACACTATACAATTCAATTATGAAAGTAAATGATTTTTTCATACCTTAATTGTAAAATGTAAAGTTTTCGATTTATAAAGTGTACGTTTAAATAAAAAGACACGTCAAGATTGTTTACATTGTTTTAACTACCTAAACCGATAAGGTATAATAGTATGGACAGAGCGCACAAAACGGTACACAGACAAAACCATGGCTATTTCTCGTTTCGTTTCTAGCATATTTTTTAAGTTTTAAGTGGGCCTGTCGCCTAAAAATAAATATGCCTTAACCTATTTCACGGTCATCTCTTACGACATCCATGGAAGAAATGGAGAAGTGATATTCTAAACGTGACACCACACGGATCACTTTAGGCATGCCTATGCATAATTGATAGTATCAATATTATTAATACTAATGCCCCAATATTCCTATATTCCAAGTTCCGATTCAATAGATCAAAGCCTCCCAGGATCTAGACTTAAGTCTCAACATATACCACGCTACCATTTATGTTCTAATTAACATCGAAGACTAAGATGAGATCACAATCCATTGCCTGGTTACTATAGAGTGGAAAATTCCCCCGGGTAGTTAACTGAAGTATGTGCAGTTATAGAAGCTACACATTTGTAGGCACTAGAAAAGAATAGGGCTTTTTAAATACCAAATGTCGCAGCTTAAAGTTATTGAAAAAAATGTTCCGTACTAAAAAATGCAAAAAACTCACTGTTTTTGTTTGAGGGGACATCACTTGCAGTGTTATCAACTCCTAGAAGTTTGAGTCGCTAAAATCAAAATCAGAAGTCACTAGAAAATCGCTAAAACTGTCTGGGAGATGTGCCAAAGGTCACTGGCAGGATTAAAAATTAGGTTAGGTGGAAAAAACTACGAAATGTGTTGATAAGTATGTAGATTATAATTAAAATACTTATTGGCGCTATAAGGTACAATATCTAAATTTTAATTAAATAATTATGAGGGACAAAATTTTTTTGTTACTGTGACTTGAGAAAAGTCGTCATTTCTAGCGACAAAGTCGCTACGTTGGCAACACTTCGCGTGTCACTATGACGTGTTACCTCACCCCCCGCCTCATTCCCAAAATCCCATACGTTGTTGGACACTCACGAAGAAAGTTTCATTTAAATGCCGCAATGTATTCCGTTCACTTCCAAAAATCCAACGCAGCATACTAGTAGAAGGTTTGATATACGCCGTGATAGAGGGCGCGGATTACGTCCGATGTTGACTCAACTAATGCACGCCATCTAGCCGTGGGCTCAGCAAACAGCGATCTGTTGCCTTTGTTTATTATTGCACAGTTTTTGGATTTAAGGTTGAGTGGTCTGAAATTTAGGATTAAAAATGTTGGTTGGATAGTGAAGTATTGTGTATACTTAAATAAAAGAGAAATTGTTCAGAGCCAAATTAATACTGTTAGAGTTGGGACTTAAAGGAAACGTAAAAATCAAAAAATACCTATTAAATTAATATTACAAATCAAAAAAGTATTGACTATTAGAAATAACAAAATAAAAACGTTCTAACATGAACACTATTGCGTATTGCACTATTTTAGTACTCTAAATTTCCATTGCTTTAAATAATTATATTTAGCACTTTATAATAAAATCTAATTGTACCATTTTCCTATTACTTTATTTTTACTGATCATCATACACTACAAGTCGCAAACTTGGAGGAAGTCCGGGAAATATGGTACCGAAAAAATATGACGGCGAAAATCGTATTAGCAATGATTTATTCGTCAGTCCACTTTGCGAGGGGCAAGTAGTCACCAGTCATGCCAGATAATGTTCGGACACCGGCTTTTACGGCATCTCTCTTTTTTGACAGTATGTTGTGTCATGCTCGTAAATATAGAGAATACGGTATTAATATTGGTTACGTGCTTGAATGGGCGATGTATGTGAAGGTTTTCCATTGTTAAAAAAGTCTTGTTATTTAGGGTTTTGTTTTGTGAGATTTCTGTACTCGATTAAAACCTGCTTGACTGTAATAATGTAAAAAATCATTCAAAATCTCTCTCCATTCGCTGTCAATGGGTAAGAAGAGTGCTGATTTAATATATTCACATACAAAAGTAAATCACGCCTGTTTTTCGTAATGGGGTTTACATATCACACGATACGCTATACCTATAGCATATTCCTATGTAGGCAAAGCATTTTTTCTAGACTATATCTTAAGAGGTAATAGAAACAGGTCGCTAGCCTGTTGCCTGAAATGTACCTTAAACCTTCCTTACTCTAACGACATCAACGGAAAAAACGGAGGTCTTATTGCAAACCCGACACCACACGGCAAATATGCCAGTCTGTTGGATTAATTTGTTACTTAAAGAAAGTTTTTTTATTGCGAGTGATAAATTAAAAGAACGTTCCACTGAAAATTTCATGTTAGGATATCTGTACACTGTTAAACCTGATTATTATGTTTATTTTTACAACATATTAACCGTTTTAATATCAAAACTAAAAGCGCAACTCAAGCAGCGCATGACATCAGTTTATCTTAGTACTAAACTTTTACTGCCCAAAAAAAAACAAAAAGAGACTCCAAACTAGAGCCACAAAATAAATATTGAAACAAAACTATAACAAGTGGCGAGGTTTGAAGAGACTTAGCGAAGGAAATCCTCGCACAAAACACTAGAGTGTGACGGTCATAATTCTTCATTACGTTTCGTTTGGGGGGTCTGTGTGCTGTGTTCAACTAAATAAGGTGAGCGTTTGAAGTTTTTGAACAATTTAAATTTGAGATTTCCTCAAAACTGTTTAAACTTTTAACCGTTTTAAATTTACATCAATTCTGTCTGGGACATTATCTTTATTTATAAAACAATACAGATTGACTGACTGTTAAAACAAAGCCTAAATCATTATAGCTAGATAAAAAATGGCATGTATGAACCTTGAAAATCAAGGAAGATTTTTTTTAATTCCTTTGGGATATAGAAATTTAACTTTAACCCTTAGCCAGGCAGTGGTCATATAGGGACCACTTGATAATTTAATTTTTTGTGACGGTCTGAGGGTACATACAGAATCCAAACTGTCATTATCAAATTGTTTATGAACCAGTCGATTTCCGAACGAAAAAAAATATTAGTTGACAGAACAAAAATTTGACATTTCATGGTTTTCAAATACAAATATCGCGTAAACGGGTAATTTGAAGCAGTCAGAGAAAGAAAAATAAAGAAATATGGTGAATAAAAATACGGTAAGTGGTAACTGTTGTTATTTTATAATAGTATATAAGTATGTTTATTGTTGTCATTTGTGGGTTTATCACAATATTGGTTATTTTAGAAAATATTAACTGCTAAATTAAGTGGTCCCTATATGACCACTGCCCGTGTGTGCTGCGTGTTTGTGGTCCATATGTGTCCACTGCCCAGCAAGCAATTTACAGTACTATTAAGGGTAAACTACAATTAAATTGTTGATGACTAAACTTACTTAAACAAAGTAAATATGCTAGAAAATTTCATACCTCGTTTGATATTTTCAGAAAATTCGAAAACCACATAGCAAGCGTTCGTGAAATTGAAATGTGAAGCAATAGCAATGGCACTTTGACACTATGTCCAGCACCATGTTTTGGTGACTATCACCATGGTCATGAATAAATATAACATTTTTTGATTATTGTTACCGTGTTCTTCAATAAAAATACACATTTTCTTAGGTCTATTGGATTTATTTATTTAACGATTAATTATAGGCAAGTATAGTCTAACCCTTAACAGGTGAGTTTTTACTTGACGGGCAGTGGCCGCATATGGACCACTTTTTTTTTTGGTGACGGGCACTGGTCATATATGGACCACCGGGTTTTTTTTATAAAATAGTCAATTAAAAAAAAAACAAGAAATTACTTTTTTCATAATCCTTGGATCTACCAATATCCATATTCAAAAGGAAATAAATCGCTAGGCCTGGCTAAGGGTTAAAGTAAATATTTTAGTAGGAAACCACGCCACAACCCTAATTTAGATAGGTTATTTTTACAGCACTGGTTTTGTTGAAAAATTATGTAATTTAGTGTCCGTCCTCTAATTTTCATGTTCATAGGCACATAAATCACATCTATATTATTCATTGTAAATTATGTACCTTACTAAACAACACAGCTATTTCACGTTTCATTGCTAATTTAAGCATTAATTCTATTAGTTGTACATAGGTGTATCTACTGATTAAACAATTGAAATTGAAATTGAAATCGAAAAATTTATTTCAGGTATTGTTAAGGTTGTTGTTAGTTACAATAATCTTAAGCTATGTTAGTAACAACCATTAAAATATCAAAATGTAATTAAATTAAATTGAAATGTCACAGTCATGTAGGCAATAAAATTAGATAATAAAATTAAATTAAAAGTGTAATAAATAAACAATAATAACAATATAATAATATAATTAATCAATTCAAAAGAACAGAGAACTTAACTATTATTCACGCGATTCATACACAAAATTATTAGCTCATATAATTATATTTAGGTTAAAAATTCCAAAAAAAAAACTACATTGTCTCGCACTTTAATGCTCCAAACAGTCCATCACGCAAGTGCCACCCATTCCATATTGCGCTAGTTGGGAATGTGCAGGTGTTCAAAAACTAAACAGGGGTGTATACTTTTTGTGGCCAACGCGAGCGTGAAATGCGAGTCGACTTAATAAGTGGTTATTTAGCGTTGCAGATTAATAAGGATAAATATGTCGGTTTGTCCGTAAGAAGATTATGCAGATGTTGTCAAAGGATGGTGGAATATTAGCGGAGTTGCAGTTGGAGGTAGGCTATTCATGGGTTAATTAGACTGTATAAAGTTAAAAGTTACAAGGGAAGAACCGAATTAAAATGATTCTTCATTTCGGGGAAAAAATGGTTTCTCCTTCTCAAGATCAAAAAATTAATCATTAGCGCCAATGATACTGAGTATCAATAAACTATTTATTAATAAAAATTGAGGAAAAAAAGGTTTTTTTAAGAATGGCACATTTTTAAAACTCGTTTAATTTTACCCGAATTTCACAGTCGGCGTTGAAATTTAAATTGTTGAAAATGATAAAAATTAAAAAAAAAAACGAAACGATCTTGAAATTTTTTTCAAACTTTTTCATAATAATACATTTTTGACATAGTATCTACACTTTATTTAGTTTAATTTTATTGTTACCAAAAACACTCAACTAAACAGATGTACTTGTTCTTCTAAATAATGACTACTAAGAAATCTCGTGACAAAACCTGCCATAAGGGTTTTGAATAAAATTAACAAGTTAATAAGGCTATGCAAATTAAATGCACGTGGTATTGGTTTACCCTAACAAAGATTTAATCTTGATTAAAATTTGGAGCAGTTGTTTAGTACATGTATTGTAAGTTTATGCAAATTGCATTAAAGTGCATAAAATTTTAACATAAATCAATATTACTGTAAATGGGAAGAGACTTAAAATACCGACACAAAATTTACGTACAAATGTTTTTTTTTTCAGAAGACGACACTTAAAACTTTATTAATTTGACAAGAATACTAAAACAGCAAGGTAACAATATTAGTTTACAAAAATGTAAAAAGCGGTTGGTAAAAAACAAAGTAACAAACATTGTAAGTAATTTTATTGTTCTAGCGATATTTGAATGATTTTTTTACGTATTTTGGCGTAGTCATATTGTAAGCAAAGTAAAAAGCAAATCATATGAAACGTAAGTACATACAAAGAAACCATTTATACAAAACCACTTCAATTATTTATCGATAAGTTACTCACATTACCAATTCAAATTAGATAGATAAAACATATGCCCGAACCCAATAACAATTCAACCAAAAAAACGTTTCCTTTATACTCACAAATCACGAAGAGCAAAGCGTCTACACGTGAACAATCATCGCGTTTAGAATATCGCCATATGTGCTAGACAGTCGCACACCCACCGGTCGAATTTGATTTACGTTTAAATTACGTGTCATAACCCTGCATGTACAATTCTACCCGCACTCCCTCTTTGAGCGCCACAGACTAATTTTATCACCAGTACTTTTTTCTTATCTGGATTCTGACAGGTCACGAAAGTAGCGAGTTTATTTAGTCTGTGTGCAGCAAAGAGTGTAGGTGGAGTAAATGTGTAGGTGTAATAAAACCTCCCCATTGCACTCAAGTGCACCTTTGTTCATATCGATAATGCATTAATTTGAATATTCGCGGTGTCAGATGTCAAATGGTTTATAATTTTCTGTTTTATTTTTAATGTGATTTTTTACGGAAGTATGTAATGAACGTCAACCTGTGTGTTTGAGGGGTGAGGTATGGAATTACGCGTAATGACTGTTGAAGAAGTTTTAACACTCCATTGCTGAGGTGATTTTTCAAGGAGTAAAATGAAGTGGTACATTAGGCCCATATCGTTGTTCTAGAGTCTAGACCATTATTCTAATTTAAAGCCGGTAAATTTATTTGTATACACCATTTATTTTCTTCATGTGTGTTGAAATAGTGTGTCACTAAAAATCTAGTTAGAACATAACTTTACATCAGTGTGAGCGTTCTATGAGGTATGTAAAATTTTCATAATGTTGTAAAGTTATTTAAGTTATAGTTTCGTTAGGCAATAGGCTACAACCTGTGACTGTTATAATTCGACTTAAAACCTCAAAAGTATGCTAGAAGTGGCTGTGAAACGTGAAATAGTCATGGTTTGGTCTACGAACGTTTTGTTTGCTTTCCCTACGCTAGTTGTGATTCCAGGCTTGATATATTTATTGTATGCACGTAGCTTTATTATGATTGGAATCCATTCACACGACTTGACGTGTGCTGTTAATTTTGAAACTTCTTTCAATTAAAAAAAAGTTGTCAAACATTTCGTAATAAAATTGAGTGGTCTTTTTTACCCACATAAAGTAGGCAAGGGTTAGGCATAAAGGTAAAAATGTAAATGTTTAATTTCTTTATGACTACAATTTTCTAGAAAGACCCACATCTGTAATTTAAGCTTGATTCAGATTTATTGTACCTACCCAGTAATTTCAAATTTATATCAGACAAATTGAAAATTGCCACTATCACGATACTTGACAGAATGATCATAGGATGAACTGTCATTATGCTATTATATTGTCATTTGCCTAATTAGCTATTGTTTTTAATTGAGCGCTCAATGGTCACATGTCAAGTACCAGGCATGCATAAAAAGGTTTAATTATTTTTTGCAATTATTTGAATGCCTTTGGGCGAAAACGTCCCTAGTGGAAAACACAGTGTTAAACATTTATTTGTTGAAAAAATAATACTAGTTCTAACAAAGTAGGTAATTGCTGGAAATAAGCACTGACAACTTGACGAAGATTTCATGGAAATCAAACGTGTAAGTAAAAATGCTTCAATAAAAGACATGTTAAGACTATACAGTGTATTGAGATTTGATCATTAAACATTTAAATACCGCGAGACACTTTCATCTTAAAAAAATACGGATAGCTCACGTTATAAATCGAGTTTAGCTCGACATGTTTCAGGGTAATCCGTAGCCCCTCATCTAGGAGCTGCGGCGGCTGCTGCTACCAAACGCCTCCGCTCTATCCGCGCGACCCAGTCGATGGCCCGGATCAGCCCGAAATATGTCGAGCTAAACTCAATTTAAAACGTGACTTATCCTTTTTTTCAAAAAAGATGAGTTTTACCATGTTTTTTTTAGAAAGTGTTTCATAAATTACAAGTAAGCTATTCTATAATTTATTTATTGGCTATCATTATTTATCAAAATTATATCCTATTATCAAGTCAAAATCCCCCAATACAACATTGTCATATTGTACAACAGGTGAACTCATTACGGATTATGTTCGGTAATTTGCGAGAGCGCCATCTGTTGTTTTATGCTACGTCGATTACAATCATTCAGTCGTACGCGAATGGACGGAGTGAACGGAATGAATCATTCACCTGTCAGAATGAACTTATTGTTTATTTACAAGTTATGTTCTCAAAATGTTGAAGTTTCAGTAAGTGATTTTGTTAAATACGATATAATAGTTAAAAAAAAATCGTGATTATGGTAATCGAGAGATTAATTTAAAGAAAAACAAGTTCAATTGACATTCAATAAAAATATACAATTGTAATCACTGCCAATTTAAAAATATCACGATATATTAAATATATTTATATTAAACCATATATTTTAAATGTCATAAATTTTTCGAATCATACAGAATTACTACAATGTCACAAAAATAAAAAATCTCTTGAAGATAGCACCGACGATCCTTCGCACACCAAACGACAAAATCTATTCAGAAACAAAAATATTATTTATTACTTTCCTAACCATCTGTATCAATCTGACCAATCATCCAACTGATTAATCAAACTGCAAATAATCATGATCCTCTCTGATTCGATTAAGGCATTACACCATTAGCCGATATCGCAAAGTCAGTGCGTTCATTTTTCTTCCTGGTCCTACTTGCCCCACTCCCCTCTGAATTAGTCGTAATATGCTGCTAATAAACAATATAGATTATTTTTTGTTTGAAAACGAAAAAAAAAAATTTTTGATTTTTGTTTCAATTTGCAGTTCAAAACGTTATATCAAAATTTATTTGCCAAAAATTGCAAATTTTAAATATCGAAGTAAATCCTTCAAGCGCATAATTTCATCTGCAATACTAGCAAACTTTAAAAAAAAATTGACAGTTTTCACAGAACAGGAAATAGTCAAAGTTTGGTAGCGTTTTGTGTGCTCTGCCTACCCCATTTAAGAATACAGGCGTGATGTATGTATTATGAGACCGTGATCGGAAAGTCTATGGAATTTTGCCTTCAGCGTCGAGTCACCATGACGTGCGGCATTAGGTATCTATCCATCGGTATTAAGTGGGATAGATGACAGAGATGAGTAAGGACTTGGATACACTGATCGCATATTGAAGATTCTGAGCCTCCGGTTTGGATACGGTTTTTATTTGAAAGAAAAAATAGATTTCCGTATTATTTTTTTCCATGAAAATTCCATTTAGGTACGGTCAATTTCCGGCTATACTGTATATTTACCGGTAGTTTTTGACATGAGCTCAAAGCTGTTGCTGTATCCTGAAAAAAAGGCTGGTTTCCACAAGAGATGTCGGAGAACGCATAGCGAGGGATGTGTTTGAAATTAACTAGATTAGATTAGATAGATTTGCTCACTTTGTGAAGTAATTTCTATTGGTTTATTTCAAAAACATCTCTCGCTATGCATCCTCGCCCATCTCTATTGGAAATGAAGCCTAAATAGACTGCTAACGATGATGATGACCAAGAACCAAATTTCTACCCATCTAAGTAGGTAAATCTCAAACCCTTACAAATATTCCACTAATGTATTTGCTCCGACGCGAACTCAAAGTTAAATCATTTTACCAGACTGATCATCACCAAGGGTGAAATATGAAGGGTCGTACTTTGAGATTTAGCTTTAACTATTGTATTTTTAGAGCCCTTTAGAGTTCTTTAGAGCTATTTAGAGTTAAGTAGAGCACATGTCGGTGAGTGGTATACAGGGATTAGGGATTATAGTTTGATTCCTATTGTAAACATTTTTGGGTTGAGTAAACAAGGCCGATTTTTAATTTGTTTAATTTTAAGGATACCCTGATATGAACAGTTTCCGAACACAACAGTTCACGAAACCACTAATAAAATATTTGAAAACAGAGTTAGAGTCGCACTAATTGATTTCTGACGCACGGCAGAACGTTACTGTAAAAGTTTTGGCAATTTTCTTCGATAATTGGCTTCATCGCGACCAATGGACGTTCAACCTTTTTTATACTACAAGGAAGGCTCACGAGCACCATAGACTTTCGCAATGCCCGACAGATGTAGCAACCTCATTGCTACAATATTTAATGCTGGCCGCTTAGACTGGCGCCGGCCGCAGCGCGGATGAAAAGTAAAGCGCAGCGGCCGTCTTTTGTTTTTTTCTTCTCGCTGCGCGCGTTGAGAACTATAATCACGAGCGCCTATGATTCCTGTTTAAATAAATAAATTACTAAAGAACGCTAATTATTCTACAGTCGATCTATACATATTTAAAGTGTGCACAGGACCCCGTTTAGGGTGAGTGTTGTAAATATTGTAAATAGCTGTAAGTGACAGTGTAATCTTAGTTTTAAGTTTGTACATAGTCTTACTCCTTATTCCTATTATTCCTTACTAGATCCTTTCTATTTTCTTTACCTGTCCCTGTGTATATATTATGTGTATAGTGTAAATAAGTGTACAGCCTGGTCATGCTAGAGCGTAACGGCATTTATAATTAATTAGTGCTAAAGCCGCTCCGCCTATGCATGACCAGTGCTGCATAGCCGGTCTGAGCCGTGACTGATGCAGCCCATGTTCTACAGGGTTCAAGCACTTATCTACATACTACCACTGCTACATCCTGTCTCCATCTACATCCATCTACTTCCTACCTGCCCGACCTAACCTCCCGCTGAACCCTGCTGCCTGCGGACCCGGCTGACGGCTCTACCGGCGGTCTGCGGCGTGCAAGGGGAGTGGCCTACATTACTGTTATTTACTTGTTATTCTTCATAGCCCAAAACATGAATCCACGACCCCTTTCCTAATCTATATTTCTACTGTACATAATACTTTTATCTACATTTTTATTGTTAGTTGTTAGGTTTTTTATACTTTTTATTATACACTGTACAGACTAAGTTTTGTTTTATTGTAATATAGTTGTAAATATATCTTGCAACGGCTAAACCGTTACACAGATTACAGATACATTGTCAACCTAAAGGTCTAACTTAGACTCTAAGGCGTGATGCCTCAAGTGACAGTAAAGGAACCGGCTGTCTTACCCTTAGCGCCGGAACACAACAGCGCCAGCACTGCTGATTTGCGGCAGACTAGCGAGTAAGATGGTTATAACCAGGGCCCGTAATTTTCATGCCGTTGACGTCAAATTGACGTCACGCTCCTTAAAGGGTGATCCCAAATAGTTTGATTGTAAATCATTAATTATTAGTCGTCAAACATTTTAATCATGTTTTTGTTTTTGAATATTTGTATTTTTGTGGCATACATAACAATCAAAAATACGATTACAAAATAAAAGGATTTTTATGAATATTGCATTACGTATGAACGCGAAGATGACTTAGATTTTCTTTGCATGGGAATTGACGCAAGAAGGATGGCGTGCTTTACGTTAGAGAGGAATACTGTTTTCTACGTAATTACTGAAATGTGGTAAAAATGCCATTTAATAAAATGTATGTATAAAAAACTCAAATAGTTTTATTTACGTTTCACATATCAAATAGGTATTATTTATTCATTCATTTGTTCATGAGTAAAATGATTGACAACTAATGATTAATAATTTACAATCAAACTATTTGGGTTCATCCTTTAAGGAGCGTGACGTCATTTTTGTGTCAACGGCATGAAAGTTACGGGCCCTGGTTATAACAATCCGGACGGATACTGCACGAGGTCCACTTACACTGAGCTTGACATAAACATGTTTTTAAAACCATGTAATTTGCCACCCAAATTGAAAAGTTTTTGTAAAATATTTGGCAAACTACCAATATTGTCCTAAGGGGCGGAGCGTGACGTAATTAAGGTAGATAAATATCCTAAATGGTCACAAATACAATGAAGTCGTCAACAAAAACGCCTTTATTTTGGGCGAGCTGGTGATTCGTCGCGCTCCGTGGACCACACATTGCGCTTTAAAGCATTTTGTGACGTTTTGTGACTTATTTATAAGATTATGAACAGGATTTAGTCTTGTGTGGTGTCGAGGTAGAATATGGAGATGTCCAGTTCTTCCGTGGATGTCGTAAGAGGTGTCGCTTTATCGCAGGAGCTCTATCGGTGACTTATTTCCATACCCATTTTTTTGGGAATCGGTCCTATAGTTGATGAGAGAAAGTAACAAACCAATAGTCCTTGGGCTATTTTATTAAAAGTTGTACATTTTCAATTTCGAAAAATTGAAGGTTTTTCCTACTCGGGATCAAGCATGGTTACGATTGTTAAAGAAAATCCCAAAAAATCCATTTGCAATAGAATCATAATGACTTATCATGAAAATTGTTTTTTTATTTGTATCGAGAGCACCCAAAATTCTGAGCATAAAAAAAAACAATTTTTATTCAAATCGAGAAAAAAATGGACAACTTTTTTTATCGAATATCCCACTTTTGCATTTTTAACCCTTAGCCAGGCAGTGGCCATATAGGGACCACATGGTAATTTATTTTTTTGTGACGAGCAGAGGCTATATATGGACAGCAAACTGTGATTATTGGATTGTCTATGAACCAGTCGATTATGGAACGAAAAAAAAAATTTGTTGGCAGAACAAAAGTTTGACATTTCATCGTTCTCAAATGCAAATTTCGCGTTAACGGGTGATTTTAAGCAATTGGTGAAAGAAAGAAAATAAATATGGTGAATAGAAATATAGTAAGTGGTAACTGTTGTTATTTTATAATAGTATATAAGTATATTTATTGTTGTCATTTATGGGTTTAGCACAATATCGGTTATTTTAGGAAATATTAACTGCTAAATTAAGTGGTCCCTATATGACCACTGCCTGTGTGTGCTGCGTGTTTGTGGTCCATATGTGTCCACTGCCCAGCAAGCAATTTACAGTACTATTAAGGGTAAACTACGATTAAATCGTTGATGACTAAACTCACTTAAACAAAGTAAATAATATGCTACAAAATTTCATACCTCGTTTGATATTTTCAGAAAATACGAAAACCACATAGCAAGCGTTCGTAAAATGGAAATGTGAAGCAATATCAATGGCTCTATGGCACTATGTCCAGCACCATGTTTTGATGAATATCACCGTGTTCATAAATAAATATAACATGTTTTGATGATTATTACCGCGTTCTTTAATAAAAATACACATTATCTTAGTTCTAGTGATTTATTTATTTAACGATTAATTATAGGCAAGTATAGTCTAACCCTTAACAGATGAGTTTTTACTTGACGGGCAGTGGCCGCATATGGACCACTTTTTTTTTGGTGACGGGCACTGGTCATATATGGACCACCGGGTTTTTTTTATAAAATAGTCAATTTAAAAAAAAAACAAGAAATTACTTTTTTCATAATCCTTTGATCTACCAATATACATATTCAAAAGGAAATAAATCGCTAGGCCTGGCTAAGGGTTAATATTGATAAAAAATTACTATTTTAATTTCGGCAAACTTATATTGTAACCTATTTATTTCCTTAGTCACCACTTACGACACTCACGGAAAAAAATGTAGTGGTATTGTTCTAAACCTGACACCACACGGCACAAATTCACAAATAGCAACAAAATCACTCTTTTATATCACAAATAGCGAATCAGTATTACATTTGCTGACCAATAGAGCTGTAAAATGTCACGGCTGTACAATAAGAGGTTGTAAATTTAATTATTGACGTCCAGCTTTGCGAATGTTACTTAGTTGCGAGGTTTGTTCCTGAATAGTGTCATAGTAAACTTAAAGAATAACATCTCAATTTTTTTTCCCGTGGATGTCGTAAGAGGCGACTTAGGCTTATAGGCGACACGCTAGCAATCTGTCACTGTTATACCTACCTACCTACCTATCACCTTAAAACCTGAAAAATCTAAACTAGCCATCATATCTAGCGTAATTTTAGGTTTGAATACAGATAGAAGAGGTAAGTAGTATAATAGTGACAGGTTGCTATCCTATCGCCTAAAGCATCTCCTAAATTTCCTTAGTCGCTATTACAACATCCATGAAAGAAATGGAGAAAATGTCTTTCTATCTCGACTCCACACAGGAAATTTATTTTTTGGCTGATTCAATTGAGCGCTTTTGATAAAAATAAAAAAAAAGCTGTCCATTCCATGACGTAAAAAAGTAACGGTATCGATTGTGCTCTTGATTCTAAGTTAAGACAATCACTATTTTAATCAATAAAAAAAATACTTAAAAAGGAGCCAAGCAATGCGACCTTTGTAGAGTAGCCTTATTACGTCCACATGTGGACAATGTTTGCCGACTCGCCTTAAATTAGAACCATAAAATTAAAGCCTAATTTACGGCATTATAAATTAAACGTCGACTCGCATCGGACATTTACTGTATGCTTTATGGATCACTGGTAAGTATAGTTTTTATATTGACAAGTTCGTTACTATTGTGATGGTATAAAAGGCAAGTTGCGTATTTGTGTAGATTAGGGATATTAGTCGTAGTAGCCCGGCGGTTTTAGTTGTGGCCTCATAAGCAGAAGGTCGTGGGTTAGAATCCTAGGCACACACTTTTGTCGGATGTTGGATCTATATCTGGATCCCTAATTTTTTTAACCTATTTTTTTTCCCCAACGATTTTTGCCATAATGATCATTTGCCCTAAAACTTATATGTCCTATTTTTAGTTTCCCTAAACATTTTATTTCAAAAACGATTGTTTTGGCACTCCGCTCACTTCGCTTGCTATTTATGGTCATAAAATAAACCTAACCTAACCTATTTGATTTCTAGCCTACCTAATTGATTTCTGACTATTTTTAAATTATGGGAAATGATTATTATGGCAAGTGATCGTTAGGGGTAATGCCCATTAGGGCAAAACGGTTAGGGCATGTGATTTTAGGACAAATGATGTTAGGGATCGCGAGGGACACCCACTTTTGTCATCATCATCCTCATCATTTCAGCCATAAGATGTCCACTGCTGAACATAGGGGAGGCCTAGAGATTAGCCTTACAAATTCCATTCCATATTCCAGCTTTAGACTTCCATAAGTAACTGTTGAAAGAGACCTGCATCCAGTATTTGACTGTGACTTTTATCGATCGAATCTAAAATGAGGAGATCCGTAGACGAACTAAAGTGACCGATATATCCCACCAGATTAGCAAATAAATAGAAGTGGCAATGGGCAGGCCACATTGTACGAAGAGCATCAATCGGGTAGAAACTATTGATCGATGTCGACTGTTCCATTCTACCATGAATCGATGCCGTCGATCGACGATCAATCGATTGGTCTAGTATCACCCTAGTTATTTTCATGCATGTCACACTCATGCGGTCAGGTGGTCGGGAACCTCACACTTGTGCTTTATTAAAGCCGTATTAGCATAATTAGTGTATTCGTCGGTCTGTTGTTATCTCCGAAACACATGTCCTCTCGCACGCCAATTGAATTCGAATGAGAATAATTTTGTATGTCCATATTGTGATACCCACGGATTACCTTCAGATGTCGGGTTTGAAATCACACTTCTCCATTTCTTTGGATGTAAGAGGCGACTCGGGAAATAGGGTGAAGTGTTTGAGGATCAGCCTGTCAAGGCTAGAAACCTGCCACTTTTATAGCTTTTCCATCTTCTTTTAACCTAACATTATGCTAGAAGAGTCTACGTTACATTTTGTGTGCTCTGTTTATAGCAATTAAGAACATAAGTGTGCCTATATTTATACAGCTTGGCTGGAAATTGACCCTAAATATTTTGGTCCGGTTTATGCGCCTGAAAACGTGTTAAGTTTTTTTCTGGAGTTTTCATGTCAAAAAAACGAATAAGTATTACAAAAAAAAATCCCCATCCTTTATTATACTTCACCGGTCCTTACCAAAACGTATGCTACGAAACGTCATGGTCATGGTTTTTTATAACTTCAATAAGTACAATAAAGAAAAATTTCAGGAAATATTTTAAAGGAGTTTTCAGACGCGTATATACCCGACCACTGGTCAAAATATTTAGGGTAATTTTCCGTTATAACTTCTTCAAGTTCAATAATGAAAAATTTCAGGAAATATTTAAAAGGAGTTTTAAGCCACTGTTTAAAACATTAACGCTAATTTTTAGGCCACCTTGTACAAAATCAGTGTCTAAATTTGAACAACAACCGCAATCTATATGTTCAGAATCATAATGTATTATAATTTTATGCACCTCGCCCGTATTATCAGTAACTATGGCATGACCACTTGTCCTTTGCAACCAAACAAATGTTACAGTTCTTTTAAAAAATTACATATCCTCGACGGACTTTTACGGTCAATTAGTTATTTTATTACGACTATTAAATCAGGTGTTAAACTTTACACCGTAATGAGGGGAGGTAAATTAGTTTTTTTTGTTTTGGAAGTTTCCGTTCGGTTGTTAAATGTCTGTTACTATTTAAAAGTTCCGGTGCTTTGTGATTCTGACGTTATTGTTAAATGAGATTGTTTTGGTTATGGAATTTGGTAGGTCTTGAATTATCTTGCTTACTAACTTGCCGACTAAGAAAATTTATACTATTTTAGGAGACAGCCTAACAATTTCTGGCTACTGTATCTCTTAACTTAAAAGCTAAAAATATGCTAGTTATAGCGGCTGATAAACGTATAATAGTCATCGATTTGCGCAGCGTTCGTGTGCGTGATTTATGCGTATGCGCATGTTGATAAAGAGGCGTATGCGATGCTGGTGATTGTTTATGAAATTCGCCCTTTAAATTTCATTTCATTAACTAAACTCGTATATTAATTAAACATTAAAGTACCGTGAGACTCACTCATCTTATAAAATACGGATAACTCACGTTTTGTCTAGATAAAGGGCCACGAATTAGCCCGAAACATGTCGAGCTAAACTCGATTTAAAACGTGAGTTATCCGTATTTTATACGGTCGTATCGACGGTGGAAATTTCAAATATCGAAAGGGACATAGAGCTACTATGTCCCTTACGACATTTGAAATTTCCACTGTCGGTATACATATTAATGCCTACTACTATACAGTCACAGAAATGACAGTTGTGATTGATAATTGCGCAAATAATACGGTGAAATACGATTGCCAAGATCTACTGGTACTGAATATAAAAAAAAGTTTGAATACTTTCTTGACCTATACCAATTATATCAGGACTAAATCCAATACCACAAACAACAGCAGTTACTTTTCATTTGGATCTCACACCACAAATAGACGTGAATCTGTTAACCAATAAACAAATGACTGCTGTCAACACGATAAATGTAGTATGCTCTAATAAGTTTTGTTAACATGTTAGCTTAATTTTTGAATAATTTTAACTCATTAACATTCGTTGAAACAGATGTTGGGATTAAATTTTGTTACACCTCTGCCTTCCAAATATAGAGTTAGATTATTATTATTTACAATCATTCCAAGTAAAAAAAGTTAAATATAAAAAAGGGGGTTTTCATAAAGGTTTTTTCTTCTTTATAAATAAAAATATAATGTTATCTGCTCTAAATTGAACTCAAACTCAAACTTTTATTTCGCATAAAATGTGGTACAAAAGATGGTAAGACGACCCGATTCCAAGATTTGAAAAAAAGTGACATTAAAAATTTTTGGTTTTGTGATAATAATTCCTTCATACATTTATGGTCCGGAGCGTAAAAACACTGACGAATTTCATTCAAACAAACAATTCTAAAAACTAACAAAATACCTACGCGACAGTCATTTCCCCAAAGAATTCCATCTACAGTAGGATTGGAAATGGTATTTCCTTGAAAAAAAAAAACAATAAATTGAAATCGTTACGAAACTGTAACCAAACCTGTATTTAATCGTGCCATAACATTATTAATTAAGACCTTGAAGACAAAAAAGGACATCCACGAAATTTCACTTTCAAAACAAAAACAGTATCGACCTTATTTCTTGCAAATAAGAGTTAATTAGAAAGGGTGCTAAATGTATGCGCATGATTCGCTTATTACAAGCCGACCAATTTGTTTTGCCACCTTCCTGGTACTGAGGCGATTGTAGTGAAGGGTCTTTATAAGATGGTGGGTTCGATTCGCACCAAAGATTATAAAGGTCAGTGGATCAGATGAGAATGACACATTATTTTTGCTTAATTATGACTAATTTATCATTGTTATTTTCGCGAAGTGAAAGTGATTGTTCCATATTAGTACTTGATGCATTGGCTGGGTTTTTGAATGAATTTGTTTTGAATTAGTCAGGTTTTGAAATATATAATCACTGCGAGTACTTCCTGATTCAGTGGTTCTGATGTCAATAACAAAATATTTCGAGCTAGGAATTTGTAATTTCTGTATTTAAACATCAAGTCTGATTTTTGTACTTTTGCAATAGATTTAAACAGTTTTTTAACAATAAATTATTCTCATTCTTATTCAGTTGTTCCCTAATGGTAACATACTCGTAATTATGGTCGGCAAGTTATCAAGTGTTAAGTAATCAGGGACTCAGTACCTCATTAACTTTTAACTATCTCGGGTTTGAACGTGAAAACGGGACATTCTGTTAAATTCGAAATAAAACATTAAGTAAATAAAAAGTTAGTAAAAAATGTACCCAAACGACCACAAATATTATCAAAAAATATTGAACTTATAAAGGTGATGGTCTCAACTCCTGCAAAGATTAGAAACGATTTGTTTACAAAATGTTGGTACTGATGGATCGCTGGTATACTAGATACTAGAACGTAATAATGGGAAGATTTTACGGAAAACTTTTTCAAGATTTTTCCACAGTACAGTGACAAAAATAAAAAAGTGAAAAATCTTCAAATAACAAGACTTCTATTGACATCAGATTATTTTTCTAACAATTTACTCCATATCCCCGCTGCTTAAACAGACGCATTAAATAATCAGACGTACAACAAAGAAACCTACCCTCTGAATAAATAACTTCATAGTCAATACAATGACACACATTTACCAACTTAAAGGGAACCCATTTAGTCACACTCTCTTTCTACTGAGTAAGCATAAAATTACCGCCACAAACGATAACAATGGTTAAAGACTACATTCATTGCGCGCTCGAAGCTCTTTCCACAGAAACATTTCTCAACAAGACACGCAGTGGAATTATAATAGTTCCAAAAATCGCTGGCTTGTTTATAGACGTGGTAGTTCTAAGGGGTGATTTTTCTTTAGCAAGACAGAATATTTTATTTTGGAGTGTCAATGTCGAGTATGGGGTGTCATTTGCATTAATCTACGTCTTATCGAGGTATTCTCGACGTCGTTAGAATAGATGGCATGAGTAATTGGGTGGTACTGTAATTATTTGGGAGATACTTGGGTATTATTATGTTCTTGAGAGGAGAGAAGGGGAGGTAGATTCTGGCAGTTCATCCGTTTGGCTCTATTTCTTCAAGCGCTTCAAGCTAAGCACTTGAATTCATCACAAATTATTTATAGTAATTAAATTAGCATCATCATCTCTGCTAACCATTCAGAAGCAACAAGAAAAAAATGGCCTACTTTAAGAAGATACCTCTATTTTGCATTACAACGTTTACATTATAGAATAGATACTTATGGATACTATAATTTTATAAAAAAATATGATTCAAAGAAGATAATGAGTTGTATTAAATTTGGAACACAAGGTCGGCGCAGCTGGTGATACGATTTTGTGAAGTCGATGCGCAATTGTTTATGGAATCCGGTATTTAATTATTGTTTTTGAATATTTTTCAAAATTATTATAAGCATCCTTATCCCAGGTTATAAGGTTTGAGCTTATTTCTTTAACTGGACTACTTATTGTAGTGCTTTTTTTGCGCAGCAGTCATTTCTGCAATAATTAAACATAATAAGTACAACTATTAATTAACCACACTCCAGGATTAATAGACAAGGATTAACAACCAGATTACACAATTTTGTACACAAAAACCTTGTTACCCAAAACTCTTATCAATAGGAACATGAAAAAAAATGTTAACCCCCTAAACCCTCTGTCCCGTTTTTTGTGACAGGGGTGGCAATTAAGTGAATTTCGTCTGCGTTTAGCCGTAATTCGGCTTGTTCAAATATTGAACACCCTGTATCAGACGACGTGTAATCACTTTATAATATTCTGTTTGTTCGTATTCTGGCGGTGACAGTGTTTTGTTGGGTTTGGAAAAAAATAACAAAAAAAGCAAAAAGCCAACGGCATGCGGTGTTCCCAGGCGGTCACCCATCCAAGTACTGACCGCGCCCGACGTTGCTTAACTTCGGTGATCGGACGAGAACCGGTGTTTTCAACGTGGTATGGACGTTGGCGATTGTTACCGCAAAAATTAGAGCTGTGTGTTTATAAACCACTATTTGCACAGTGGTTCTCGTCTTACGTAAGATTATATTACAGTTATTTAAAAATTATTTATGAATTCGACGTTTCTAGTGATTTTTACCAAGGGCCTGTGGTATTTATGTGTAGAACAGCTCAACCGATTTAGCTGAAAATTGGTAGGCAGGTAGCTTAAAACTAGGATATAAGAAATTTTTATCTCGTTCTGCGGATGTGACATAAAACGTATACAAATTAAACCCCAGATAAAAACCTCTCAGGCCGAACAATTTTTCCCGAGTCTGCTAGTCTTACTAATATTATAAACGTGAAAGTTTGTGAGTATGGATGGATGGATGGATGTATGGATGTATGGATGGATGTATGGATGGATGTTTGTTACTCCTTCACGCAAAAACTACTGAATGGATTTTAATGACACTTTATAATAATGTAGCTTATACATCAGAATAACACATAGGCTACAAATTGTAAAGATATTCTGTGAATTATCCAATATACGACGATAATTCTCAAGTAAGTCGGGTAAATGGGCTACCATTTGCGAGATTTGACGTCCGCTGTCAAAACCGTTGAAGTTGCAGGGCGCGGGCGAGCGTGGTACGCGGCGCGCATGCGCGGGATGACGCCACGCGTCGCTGAGTGCGCGACCCGAACGCGGGCGGGTGTTTGTTTTGCGAATTTTCAAGGTGTTAGCGATTTGTTAAAAACGCATTGTATGTAAAGTAATTTAAGCTAAGGTTAGGTGCTGGCAGATTCTTTCTTGATTAAGAGTTACGCGTCCAGAAAGATTTTTCAGTTTAAATTTAATTGTCCTACTAATAATTCCGAAATCTCTTCTTTGTTAGCCCGAATTTAACGCGTGCGAAGCCGCGGGCAAAAGCTAGTATTAAATAAATATAATAAATAGAAAAACAGTTGATGAGTCTAGCCTAACCCCTCAATACAAACCAACGTTAAATAACAGTGATTAATATCGCTTCCGATGTATGTAAGTATGTATGTATGTACATTAGCGGTGTGGTAATATCTGAATCATCGTGCCATGCGGGTTGAGGGCCGGCTTGTTGCGACGATTATTTTTTTATTTTATGCGGCTATTTGCGAGGTTACAAAATGTATCACTTTTAAGGTTACGCGAAGTAAGAACTAATCAAAGACTTTGTTTTTGTAATACGTTTTAGTAAACGTTGATGATCAATTTCAATATTTAAAAAAACTTCATATTTAAGTGCACCTGTCTTAAATCCAAATTAAAAGTTATCCCAAGATTAATCAAATAGTACGTAACTGAACTATTTGAGACAAACAATTTGCATCTGCAAAAAACATGATAAGTACCTAGTTATGTTACTTAAAAGCAGATTTCTTTGAAGTATTTTAAATAAAGTCACATACAAACTTATTGTAGTAAGTATAATAAGAACATCAACAAAACTTTTATTTCTATGTATTCCTTAGAACACATTCGACGCCAGTGACACAGCGTATGTAACCAAAACACTCTCAATGAAGCGCCGCCGGCGCCGAACGTGTTAAGAAATAAGCAAAAGTTAAATCCACAACAAATTATACATATTTAGTGTTCATTTGTCAGCCAAAATAACGTTCCTTTGTTTAGGAATCCATGTTTTTATAAAACTTTTGAAAACCGTCACAATCACCCCGCACGTCGCAGGGGAAGTGTTTTATTATTGCTTTTATCTTTGGGAATCTCTTTTTTTACCGTCTATTACGTTTCTCGTCATTTATATCGCAACGGCTAACAATTAATTTAATTAAAGTTGTATCGTAACGTTTCTGTTTGATGCAATCATTTAGCGGGTGCGCTTTGTTTGACGCTTAATGTGGCGAAATGGGGGGGTTTAGGGGGAAATGTGCTCAGATTTTTTGATGGTATTTTTTATTGGACATAATTTTTCGTGATGCTTTTATTTTGGTATTTTTGTTTGGTGGGCTTTTTGCTAAAAAAACGCCGTTCATATTTTGAAAACATAATTATGGCTATTTCAATTCAGAATTAAAAGCACACTTTACTACAAAACTGTATTTAAAATACATGTCATATACGGAAATAATATTAACTACTTAAACGCTTTAGTAGGGAGCGTTAATCATGAGATTACAATGTTGTAGATAGATAAGTTCTATTGTTTAAAAAAAAACGAGTACCTAAGTACATATTTTGTTTTCACCTCAAATGGAATCAGATGTGTATAATTTTGCAAGATTAGTAACAAAGAAATATCGGGATAGGAGAAACTAAATAAGATAAACAAAAACATTACGTCTGCATTTCCAAATGGTGTAGGCAGAGCACACAAAATGATACATGAATAAAGCCGTGGCTATTTTGCGTTTCAAAGCCCATGAAACTAGGCAAAAGAGAGTAAAAATACTGTACCATTTTATCAGAACCGTCTTTGTCCAACTTTAGTTTATAAATAATTATGTGTTCCATCAAATAGATTAATCTATTTTAATGAAGATATTACACGAGTTCTATTTGTTCTAACCTTTGACCTTTAAGACCCTTTGACCCTTTATAAAATTTAATACTACGTGTGGTTTTGCACCCCATTGGTTAAGTAAAATTTTGATCGTTTTATTAATTTACTAAAAATAAAGCAAAGTGACCGCAAAACGTTTTTCGCCCTTCATCGCGTGCATTCTCACGGGATATTTTTTTTATAAAGCATTAAATTGATGATTCACGAGTGTTTAGGGTAGATTAAAGGTGATTGTTTTAATTTGATTAAGGATTGAGAATGTTCAAAATAGTTCAAGGGTAAAATAATGTTAATTTAGTTTTCAAACTTAGATCTCGTTGACCAAAGGCCGAAAATACAGAAATAAATGCTATATTTTCAATTTGAGTAAATAAATCAACACTAAATTAATTACAAACAATACTCGCTGTTTTTTTCACTTACACCCCAAGTAATACGTTGTTTTAAAAAAAAGAATAATTTATCAAATTATTATAAAATAAGGTAGGTAGGTATTAAGTAGAATAATTTTCAATTAAACTTCATTAAATTGCCTAAAATCATTAACAGTCTCATACAGGACAACAGGACACAGGCGTGATGTACCTATGAAAAATAATTAAACTTGTAAACCGAAGCCTAAATTAAAAATCATGTCGCCCACTGTGCAGTGACGCGGACAAAAAATACTTATTACAGCAATCCCACCCAGGCCACCATTACGTGAAATAATGGGAGGCGTAAAGCTCGCGTTTTGTCCGTGTGAAGCGACGACACCTGTGCCGAGGGGCCGTGGTGACCGTTTGGGTAGAGTTATTGACAGACAGAATATACACTGCGAATAAGAAAATGAAAAAAATGGCAAAGTTAATTATTTTTATTTTTGAACAAAAAAGTAATTAAGATATGTGTATATTTTTAATATTCAAGTTTTGCTCAGTATCGCTTATAAAAAGGTTGTAAGTATACCTATGTGCTTTTAGTGTTTTACTTAGGTAGGTACTCGTACTTTTAACGTTAAGAAAGAACATTTAACACATTTTTTTCTTCGAAAGACCACCGAAATAAGAAAGCCTACAGCAAACAATACATACATGTATGTACATACATAAAATCTCGCCTATGTTCCCAAATGGGTAAACAAAGCACACGAAAAGTGACTTAGACAAAACTATGACTTTTTCAGCTTTCGTGGCCACTTGTAGCATAGTTTTTTACATTTTAAATTGGCAGGTATAATTGTGACAGGTTGCTAGCTTGTCGCCGAAAGCATAACTAAAACTATTTCCTTAGTCGCCTCTTAAGACTTTCACGGAAGAAATAAAGATGTTATCCTAACCCGATACCAGACAGAACAAAAACTATCAAAGACAAAAAAAAACATCCCGACTTCTCTAAATTGAATTACGTCTTTATACTTCCAAAAAACGATTCAAACATTTCTAACGCATTCACTGTCACATTCAACCCAATAATGAGCCGTCGCACAAAAAGCACCGGAAACAAGCTACAAACGTGACGAACGAAATTTCTTAGCGATTTCTCATTTCACCCTCACACCATTTGATTTGTGTAATCAAATGCGGGCATTCAAATTAATTAGTTCGTTACGCACCTGAGTCTTTTGGTATCGTTACAATCGACCCCTCAAAAACCATCACAACTTTCAACCAAGCTAAAAAGTGACATACTACGTCTAAACTAGTGCTTTTTAAGGCGAATTTGAAATGCAAGTTTGTTAACATTTTTAAAGTGTATTTTAAAATGTTGCCAACACTTTGGAAATTCATTGCCAGTGAAATTTAATCTTTATGCTTTTGAATTTGAGGCACTGGAAACATTGTGGCGGTTTTGAAATTATTTTGCGGCAGGTTAATAGTGGATTCCGTAGCTTTAATTCGTATTAATTAAATGTTGACAATGTAGTCAGTGAGTTTGTTTGTGTAATGCTTAATGATACGTTTCAAAGCTACATTTCGATCAACTTTATGATCGGCAAGTGTTGCGGAAACACAAACATGGAATGTGTAATTTAGAAGCTAATTGGGCATCGAACGCGCTTATTGGAAACACTGATTTTATTTGATTGCGTTGCTTTATTGACAATTGGCATTTACATTCATTTAAGTTCATTACTTTATTGTAAGTGATGTTTCATTGTGAACGCATCGATAATTAACTGCATTTTTATTCCTGCAAACTTTCGTTCTGTTATAACATAGCGTGTAATGTGTAATTTTAAACTGTTATATTTATTACATTTCTTGTTCATGGTCCTAAATAAAAATGAAAACATTTAATTACTTCATTTCATAAAAAATAAGCAGATTTATTAAAATCAATATACATATTACAGTTTCTTTAATTTTATAAATAACAGCATATTATGTTTAAAAGTACTTAGAGATAATGATTTGCAAATGACAAGGTAAAATGCTGATTTTACAAAAAAAAAATGCAGCTATTAATGAGTATTAAGACACAAAAATGTGCAGAAAGGAAAAATCTGTTGAATACATTATTCAACGTCACGTCAATTTTATCGTTCAGTTCAAATCAAACCTCGTGATTTTTACGACTTTTTTCCGCAGCGCAATTTTCTGCAATCTGTAGGACTACATGTCAAGGCTTAGTTTTTACTGTCCAATTTAACGTTTCATTTGCATACTCGTAAAATTTACTACCGATGCATTTTGGCCACTAATCCGAGCGTTTTGGCCCACTGTGCGTTCGGATGACGTCGTATACTTTTGCCCAGACTAATTTGCTGTTGACGAAAATTTTCCTGGACCGTATTTTTTCTACGTTAAGGCTGGTTTTTGAAGGTTGATTGGGTTGGTGGATTGTTGATTTGTCGTGGTCTTGCACAAAATTGGCAATTTGTCGTAGATCTTGTAGTTCAGGTTGGAGATAGAGGTTTATGTGTTGTTTACGCCGATTTTGTATCGCCCGCTTGAGCGTTAAGTTTCTTTGTTGTTTCAATATAGGAAGCAAATTAGTTGTTAACCGCAACGTTGTCATTTTACGTGGAATACTAATCTGGGTTAGCGCTAACCTGCTGTTAACGTTCTTATGAATGATGATATATTTACATAAAAGGAAACTTGTTATCCTAGACATAACCATTTTTTATTTTTTGTGTTTATTTTATCGTAAGAAAGAATTAAAAAAAAGATTTTTGTATTCTTTATTATTTTCATTTTTATGCCCTATTGTTTTGATATATATCTAAGGTACGAAACCATAAAAATACTACTGCTATGTGTGCTGAATCTGTAAAACCCTAAAAACTCGCAACGAAACGTGAAATAGTCATGAGTTTTACTGTACCACTTCATATGCCCTGCCTACCCTATTTGAGAATATAAACAGACGTGCTATATAATTATGTTATACGACGTATGTACGAAGTATATAAAATGTAGCTAAAGTACAATTCTAAAGGCCAAATTCTTTAAATTTTTTATCTACTAAAAAACCTTTTCAATGTGCACATCCCTGAAAAAATCTTAGTAAGTGGTGCACAGGCTCATTGCGACAGGGTGGTACCGAAAGGCAATATACAATGAACATGTATCAACATGTCTGTAGACGTCAGATTGCAGCAGTAAAATGCCCCCAGATTAATTTCATGCAAATGACTGACAGTAAAATTTCCAAGAACGAAATGCAAATAGGTAGCGCAAAACTGTCGTATTTTTAGACTGATGAGGTTATTGTTATTTACGTATTTTGTTAACATGTAGGATTTTAATAAATTCGTGAATTGTAATTGTGACTATTGCATAGTGAAAGACGTTAATATACGAGTGTAGTTTTAATGTAAAGAGAGGGAAAAAAAGAAAGGAATGGATAGAAAAAACATTTTTTTTGTTTTTTGATAGCGTGTGGCGTCAGATTTAGAATGACACCTCTCCAATTCTTCCGTGGATGTCGTAAGAGGTGACTAAGGAGGTTTCGGTATGATTTAGGTGACAGGCTGGCAACTTGTCACTGTTATACCTCTTTCATCTGTTTTAAATCTAAATTTATTCTAGAAGTGGTTAAGGAGTGTGGAACAGTCATGGTTTTGTATATAACATGTTTCGTGTGATCTGTCTACCCCATTTTGGAACGGGAATCGGGAATGTATGCATGTATATTATTGAAATTACTGTCTCGTCAAGATATTACACCTTAAACCACACAGAACCATTTCATTAACTAGGTATCTTCAAAAAAGGACTTCCTCTTTTCATTGCAATTTTTGCCCTTGTACCTTGTTTTTTTTCTCCTTTGTAGGTACTGTCAAACTTCTACATAATTTTCATGTAAATTTCCAAGATGGATGCAAGGCTTAGCCTACGAATGCCCTCATCTGTTTTACGGCCCGTCTGATCCGCTTTTATAGTTGTACTAATTTTACGGGATGCGATTAGCTACTTGCTTCATTTGAGGGGTTAAGGGAGTAGTTGGGAGAAAAATAAAACAGAAGATTGATGTTAACTTTTGTTTTGAGGGGTGCATTTCGAGGCACTGATGACACGTGAGTGCGCCACATATGATGCACTGCCCTTTGTTAATGCTATGAGCTGATCAAAATCTGCACGTGTGATCTGGATTATTTTCATTTGCTTGCACGTATGATCAAAATAGTAGGTAATAAAGCGTATGGGGTGCCTGGGGACTTATTATTTATTGAAATATTTTGACGCAGATCAATTTAAATAAAAAACTGCACGTGTCGACTAATTTTTTGACTGCCAGCTGCACAGGGAACGTGTTAAACCTACTAATATTGTGCCTGTTTGCCTACACGTCACAGTTTTTTTTTTGTTTTTTAGGGTTTTATACTGCTAAAGTAAATAAGGAATCGTGTGGTGTCGGGTTTTACAATTACACACATACCTACACATACATCACACCGTACACTCCCAAACGGGGAAGGCAGAAAATACGAAACCACAAATATTTCACGTTTCGCAGCCACTTCTATTTTTAACCGACTTCAAAAAAAAAAGGAGGTTCTCAGTTCGATTGTATATATGTATGTATGTATGTTTGTATGTATGTTTGTCCGCGATTATCTCGCGCTTGGCTAAAGCTATTTGGATACGGTTTTCAAAAAAGTATTTGTTACATTCAGGAGAAGGTTTTAGTACTTTAACCGACTAAAAAAAGGAGGTTCTGAGTTTGAACCATAAGTATGTAGGTGTATGAAGGTTTTTTTTCACTTTTCACTAAAAAAACTTAAATTAAGATTCCTATTCCAACTAAAAGAACTTAAATCACTAAAAAGTATGAAATAAAAAATGTCAAATAAAAAAAAAAACTTAAATACTTAAACTATATTTTTTTATGTAAAAAAGGAACCGCCTTCAAAAAACCAACTGAAAAGAAAAAAATAATTCACATACACAGATACAGATTTATATGTAAGTATTACTTCTACTTTTTGAAGTCGGTGCCAAACCAATTTTCATGACAATAAACCAATAATAAACATGATAATAAACCAGCGTTCTTCTTTGTCATGAAAATTGGTTTGGCACCGACTTCAAAAAGTAGAAGTAATACTTACATATAAATCTGTATCTGTGTATGTGAATTTTTTTTTTCTTTTCAGTTGGTTTTTTGAAGGCGGTTCCTTTTTTACATAAAAAAAATATAGTTTAAGTATTTAAGTTTTTATTTTTTTTATTTTTAAGTTTTAGATGCTTGTCTGTCGTCTGAAGCAAAACTAAACCTAAATCCTTAGTCGTTGTATTTTAAGCACTTACCTTACACAAGATCGTAAATACAACCCTAAAACTGCAATTTCTGAACGTACCCCAATTTGGAACCCGTTTCCAATTCCATCATCCTATGTCCCAAAATGATCCGGAACGGAATTCCCGAACGAAAGTATCGATTTGTCACCAAAAGTCCCGTAATGAAGATAAGTATGTTGTTCTGTATTCGACACCGTAACTACTAAATGTACCGCATAATTGTACACACGTGGGGACAGTTCGTGAGTTGTGTGGTGACAGATAATTTGTGTGTGTGTTAACTTAATTTTGGAAAAGCTTTGATCTGAGAAAAGGGTACTGTAAAATGCGGTGAGTAGGCATAACATACATACAATACACATATATCACGTTTGTATTCCCAAATGAGGTAGGCAGAGCACACCAAACCCTACATAGACAAAACCGTAACTATTTCACGGTTCGTTGACATTTACAGCACATTTTTTTAGGTTTTAAATTGCTTCCAATTTTGTGGAATAATAAATAAATATTAATAATATAATTTTAAACAAAAAAAAACCGACTTCAAATTTGGGCTATACTGAAAGCATTTGTCTAATAATGAGGGTGACCTTCCATCACCAGCAGGCCTCACTAATTACTGAAATTATAATTTCCAGTCTGCAGGTGCATTCAGTATTGAAAGAATTATCCTTTAACTCCTAAGCATTAAGGAGTTGACCTTCCATCATCAGCTCAGTCATATTTTTTTTACTGCCAGACGTAAATACTGGTGTTGCTTTGAAAAATTTACTAAAAACATTACCTGTGCCAATAAAATTTGAGGGTTGCCCTCGATTTCCCTCATATTCCATCACCAGATCAAGATATGCTGGCAATGGGACCACCTGGAAAGTATACCCTTTCAAACAAAAAAAAAAATTTCCAAATCGGTCCAGGCGTCTTCGAGTAATCAGCGAACACACATAAAAAAAAAAAAATAATAATAATTATAAAAAAAAAATATCCCGACGAATTGAGAACCTCCTCCTTTTTTTGAAGTCGGTTAAAAATTACACATTTCAAGTTTCATCAGCACTTTTATACTGAGGTAGGTACATACTAGGTCTAATCACAGGTTGCTAGCCTGTCGCCTAAAATATATCTTAAACGACATCCACGGAAGAAACTGTGAGGTTATTCTAAATCCGATACCTATCCGTCTTTCGTGATCAATGCTATAACAATAAAATTAAAGCTTATTTTTAAGCAAGAGGGTCTTAAAACCCCGAGGCAACAGTACTAAGTAGTCATAAAATCGCATAGAATTAACCTTTTCGTACTTTTGATGACGAATTAGCCATCAAGCTCATCGCTTAAACAAATAACCGTGTCTCTAATGACATGATGCTTTTACTCAAGCATTAAATTACAAGTTTAAACTACAAACACAAACAAAAAAACACTGGAATAAAGCTCTTATTTGCAGCAATATTAAGAGTCAATGTTATGAAAGATGATGGCACGAAAACTTTGCAAATTGTTTCCTAATACTTGCACACCAAATAGCTTCGGGTGAAATTGACAATTAGTGAAATTATAATTTCAAAAGACGGGTTTTATCATAATGCTAAACGACAATATTTTTGGATAGGGGAAATCACACCCTCGTCTGTTTTGTTTCAAAATACAAACGGCTTCTCGTTTATTCATACAAAAGTTTGTTTAGCGCGGTTGTCAGTTTTTGTCGCTTTCATCAAAGGATAGTTGTATTTAGGCAGATAAGCCTGCTTAACTCAGTGTTTGGGTTGAGTTACACATTCACGGTTGGATAAGTAGGAACGATTGATCAAAAACTATGCGACTGTTACAAGATGAACAATCCCTGTAACATATATACACGCAATTACGCCTGTTCGCAAACAGGCTAGGCAGAGCGCACTACACGTGAAATAGCCTATAAGAAATCCATGTTTTGTGGCCACTTTTAACATAATTTTAGGTTTAAAACAGTTTACATGGGTAGGTGTAATAATGTCGCCTCTTTTGACATCCAAATAAATGCAGAGGTGTTATTCTAACCCGACATCACACATTAATCTTGGCTACTTCGTAAAAATGATAAAATTACTGGGTACTCGGTTCTCGGTAAAATGGTAAAATTACTCGGTATTCGGTTACTCCGTAAAATGGTAATCTAATTCAGTACTCGATTACTATTGATAAAACAACTTCTCTATTCTCTAATGTGTGTTAGAAACTTTAAAAAGCCCTTTATTGTATTTAATAACCTCACACTTCACACATGCCATAACGTAGGTACTTGTCTGTAATATCAGTCATTAATATTGTCCAAAATTAAAAATTCCGGACTTTGCAAAAAGGGTTCCGAATTGGACGAGAGTTGAATTTTAATTTTTTTCGGCCATCGTGTATTATTATCGTGGTCATTTGATGAACAATTTATCCTCTTGGTCATTTACATAATTTTAATTAAGTTGGCACTCATGTTCGTTGAAGTATTTAACAGAATTTTAAAATAGAAAATAGTACCTACTGAAAATCAGTTAACAATAACGCCTCTCCAGTTTTTTGAAAAATTTCGAATACCAAACTTTTTTACACATCGTCGCTGTTCCTTTAAAAATCGCTATGTGCATTTTTTCAATTTTTGGTTTTTTATGCCATTTTGAACCTTAGGTCCATATACGTATGCTCTAAAAACGGCGTGAAGCTATCTTTATTATTTCTGCATGTGAAAAAATAACCATGTGAAGTTTGTATGTCAAAATATTCCCTTAAAAACTCCTTAAAAATAACTAAGTGTCACTCACTAATCACATAGCAGGACCATTTCATATTCATATCACGCGAAAATTTGGTCCGATATGTGTCTTTCGGAGCACACATAGCGAATTAATTCGATCGTTCGTTTGCGTTCGACATGTGTTTTTCGGCACATAGCGATATTTTAGTACGAGAGGGCTTAAATATTTATCGCTATGTAACAAATTTCTGTTTTTCTATGCGTATAAAATTCAGTTTTCACTATATCTTTTTAAAACTATTATCATTTCATGTACAAAATCACAAGGCAATAGCACAAAAAAAAATACTAACTTTCCATACATGGTTAATGAGGAAATCAGTTTTTTGTGTCTCCTGAAAAGTTGGTTAAAAACACATAGCGATTTCTGCAGGAACAGCGACGACATACAATAAAAATATTTTTAGTAATTTCAGTACCTTCGGTATGTTAGTCCGACTTGCAATTGGTCGGTTTTTCCCGGTTGATCAGAAATAATTAATGCCTCGTTTTATAAAACCAAGTAAGTATATACCGAAAAATATTGTGTAAAAATCAATCAACTTCATCATAATTTATCGTTTTAAGAATCCCGAGCTTTGTTGCAACCAGCCACTTAATTGTCAATTGACATCAAAACATTCTACCCTCAAAGACGATTGACAACTTACATTAAACACCAGTCCTCGCCTTGATACAACGTTACGCATTTTTAAGTAAACACAAAGGCATCGCTGAAAATACTGATACCGTTTTCATTGAAATCATTTTAACAAAGTAATTAATAAGTGTCATAGCTCTAATCATTATCTAGTTTTACCTTTGGTTAAAAAAAAAAAAACATTTTTTCCGTTGAAATTTCGGATCCTAAAATAGACAGAGTATAGTGATATTGAATCCGATATTGAACTAACCTAGTGATAATTATTGAATCCTTTGCATTTCTGATCTTGGAATGAGCGGGGTTTGGTATTGTATTAATTTATTAGTGTTGAAGGTATTATAGTAACTGTATGAAAACTTCTAACAAATGTTGTAATTTCGTATTTCTCTAGTTTAGGTGAATTGTAATATTTTAAACTCTTAAACCATACAAACTATAGGTACTTAGGCTGACTCCATTAGACAACCAGTGCACGTCCAATTAGAACCAAATCGCACTTAATCGATACAGTCTAAGCCGGTAATAGACAAAGGACTTACTCCCAAACAAGCTGGCTAACACAGACTTGCATCAAAATAGATGACTCAAGTGTATGTACCATCGCGAACCGGGATTGTTGACCCACTTACCTATGTTTGTAACTTGGTCGTGTAATACTAATCCAATAGCTGACATCTAGTCGGTCACATCGGTCATTGATTACACGACTAAATTGCAAACAGTGGCAAGTGGCTCAACAATCCCGGTTCGCGACTATACTTCGCGTGCCAAAGGGGAGCCAAAAGGGAGAGCAATGCTCTTCCTTTGACGCGATTTCATTTCGTCTTGAACTAATATTAGGTTTAGCTTCCTAAAAACAGGAAAACTTGAATAAGGCGGCTTCGCCTTTGAATCGGTTTCACTCGGACTGTCAGTTCCCATCACTAAAGCGCTCGAGATAGAGAAAAAGTGGCACGCTTGGTTTTCATACAAATGCAGGAACCCGCGGTATCTTTTTCGATGTAAGTCTGTGTTAGCTAATCAGAAATAGGGCTGGCAGCAATAATCCTATCTGCATATCTTATCAAAGCGGTTCCTCCGTAACCAAGCAAATTGACAACCCTGGAACTGGCATGGCGTGCCGATCGTCGTTTGTCAAATAGGGTAAGGCCACTCTCGCATAGAGTAACCACGCTACTGAAACGCGACGAATCGAAATTCAGTTTCAGTGTTGCTAATGTAGCGACCTTGTCGCCAGAGATGACGAAAATTTTTGTCCTTAAAAGTATTTAATTACAAGTTACAAAAAAAAAAATTAAGTTCCGTAACAGAATTTGATATTTACCTCGCGCTTATTTGGTTCCTTTGTGGTGCCGGGATAAAATAACACTACTCCATTTCTTCCGTGGATATCGTAATTAGCGACTAGGGAAATAGGTTTAGGTATGCTTTAGCTGACAAGCAAGCAATCATTATCAAACTACCTCTTTCATGTTTTTAAAAATTATGCTAGAAGTGGCCGCGAAGCTTGAAATAGTCAATCATGATTTTGTCTATGTCCCGTTTCGCGATCTCCCAACCCCATTGGGTAACAGGCGTGATTGTATGTATGTTTGTATTATTTGGTGAAGGAAAGCATCGTGTGGAAAATGGTACTGTGTTAGCCGATGACTGGTGACAAGTGTTAGGTGAATCATTGATGACATTGATGATACTGACATGAAGCGGTCTGATGAATAAGTTCGTATGGTCGTGTTCCTGATTAACATAGGTACATAATGTGTGACTATGGTTAATGATTTACACTGATTGCTTATTCATAATACCATGAAACCTTTTTTGCATTTAAGGATTCTTTCAGCAATTTTAGGTTTGAAGTTATAAGTGTCCCCTTTCTTTACGTGGGTGTCGTAAGAGTCGACTCTGGGAAAGGGTTAGTGTATAGTGGGCGATGGGCTAGCAACTTGTCACTACAATATCACGTTTCCCTGGTTACCCTGACATTGCTAAACGTGGCACTGGATTCATGTGTTCTGCCTACCCCTCTTGGGAATAAGGCGTGAGAATATGTACATATGAATGTAAGTTATAAGACACACAAACAGATCGTCACGCCTGATTTCATGAAGCTTTACAAGAGAAAACTATGACCTTATTTTTTTAGATTTTAATTTAAAAGTATTGACAAGTTGCTAGCCTGTCGCCTAAAATATACTTACCTAAATCTTTTTTTCTAAGTCACCTCTTACGACACCCAAGGAAAAAAAAAGAAGTATGAAGTATGGGAATAATAAAGACTAAGAGAAGATGTGTGAATCTAGAATTCAACTTTAAAGTTTAGCTAAATCATTATGCACTATGCAGTCACTAATACGCCTGAATGAGTTGTGAAGCAAGCATGTCACGTCCTTTAAAGTGGAACTTAAGTCATGTAGGCGTCCTTAAATAAATTACAAATTTACAAAAATCGTCAAATTACTATCTACTAAATATTTTTAATAGGTTTTATGTTTTTAGTATATTTAGCTATAAGTAATTCACTTAAAAATATACTTAAATGTGGTTTTGTTCGAAACGCAAAGACTTGTTTGAATTGAAAGAGACAAAATTTCGACTCAGTACATACTAAACCTCGTATCTTATTGCGGTATTATTTGGAAATGAACACCACGAACTCGGGAAAAGGTTGACATTTAAACAATACAACGCAATGACATACGAGGTTGAGTAAGTAAAGCTTCGGTTTGTCTTTTCGCGACAAACTCACAAGTACGAAGGTAAAAGTTGTCAACCAAAACTCCTTGCAACTATTCAGAGAAAAAAATCCAAAACCTCCAGTTGTCAACGTCAAGTGTCAAGTCAACTCAAAAAAAATCCGTTTTGTAATTTTGCTAATCAATTTGTTATATGTTTTGGTTGGCCCAATGTCGATGTAAAATGTATTTTGTAACCTGCCTGTTTCTGACATAGCTTGAAAAGAAATGAGTAAACCCGACAAACGGAGTTTCGAAGAGAGATACGAGTCTTGCTTTTTGGATCTGGGTGTGAAAACTGGTAAGAATACATACAATACATACATACATACATCACGCCTGTATCCTATACGGTAGACGGAGCATACGAAACAATACATAGTCGAAACCGTGACCATTCGCGGTCGTAGCTACTTTTAGCATAATGTCAGGTTGAAACATCGGTGAAAGAGGTATCTAGAGACAGGTTGTTGATCTGTTCCCTAAAAGATACCTTAACTTATTTCATTCGTCGCTTTCTAAGACATCTAGGGAAGAATTGGAGACGTGTTTCTCTAAAACTAATGGAATATTATCCGGGTTCGTAAGAGCAAGGCCATAACGACCCGTTATTGCGTTGCGCCGCGTCATTATTTTTACTTAAGTATGTATACAGTTGCATACATAACTTACTTTACATTCGTACAGATACAAATACAGTCATGTTGTTACGCCTCGTCTGCACATGGGTAGGCACTTATTTCGCTACGATCCTGACATACCCTTTTGCTTCATCCACATTCATTAATCTCTTTTTTCACTGCCAAGGTTTGAGGTACTCTTGCCTAACTTACTTTTTTTCTAAAACGTAATGAAACAAAAGAAGTATCTGAGGTTCGTAGCAAGTGGAACAAAGTGCTCTCTGCATACCCCTGTGGGAGAGATGCGTGAAAGTAATAAAATTAAGAAAGGAAGTATGTGTCTGATTTGGTCACGGAACGTCCGTCTAGGCATTATAATAATTCTGAAACATACAATTTAGTTTAAGTATAACGGCAGACCCAACTATTTATTGGCATTTCGCTTTACATAATGCTGAAGGTTACTGCTGGGCGTGGAATGGCCATGGAATTGAGAACGTTGCGTGTGCTCATTTGTGAATAAAATTAAAGAATAGTCGGCAGATCGTTGGGTAGTTTGCGCATTCATCACCGACTGAACTGTTTAGTTGGCTCGGTGTGCGTATTAGGGCCTCCTCACATTAGTCGACGCCTTTTCCGACAAACGCGGATGGAAAAAGCTTTATGTCAACGCAATAAGAGCGAACAAGACGTCAATCGACTCGGCTACCCTCAGTCCACACGAAACGACCCGATTGAGGTCTTGTTCGCTCTTATTGCGTTGACATAAAGCTTTTCCGTCCGCGTTTTGCTGAAAAGGCGTCGACTAATACGGTGAGATCCTTAAAGTCCGGTCGCGGATGAGATGATCGAGTGATTTATCTGGTAGAAACTATCGATCGATATCGACTATTCCATCCTACCATCAATCGAAGCGATCTACGATCGATCAATTGGTCTGCCACCCTAATAGTAACCTCGTAATGGTGAAATTCGACCTGTGGCCTCTCATGCAGATGGTCGTGGGTTCGATCCCCGGTCTCTTACCTAAGATTTTTTTGGAATTTATATGCGGAATCTAATTTGACATTTACCACGAGCTATTTGGTGAAGGAAAACGTTGTAAGGAAACTTACACAGCGACTGAGTAATACAATATGGTGTGCGAATTTTCCTATCCACACTGGGCACGCGTGGGAGCCCAGGCTCTCTCATACTGAGGGGAGGCCTGTGCCCTGCAGTGGGACGTATGTAGGTTATGATGATGAATGATGATAATTCTTCTCCCCAGTTGCCGGACTCGTCATCGGTAGCATGATGGGCAGTTTCTTCCTGCGCAGCGCGAAGAGATGGCCCATGTTCATGGGGGGCGGGGCCGGGCTCGGCATGGCCTACACCAACTGCGAGAACAGCCTCAACCATTACCTGCAGTCCATGGACCCCAAAGTTTGTACTATCAAGTGAGTGTCCGAGTCATGAGGCTGGCCTCTCTGGTTTACAGCATTCGTTGTGTACGGCTATCTGTACACAAACACTTTCACACTTCTTTGGTCAAATTTTATACGAACTGGCTGTAGATTTTAGAAGTACTTTTCGAATGTTTGTTAGAGTTCGCGTTTACTTAGATAATGAAACATTTCCGTTTCTTCCGGGGATCGCGTAAGAGGAGACTAAGAAAATAGGTTAAGATATATTTTAGGCGACAGGCTAGCAACCTGTCACTACTTTACCTGCCAGCTTAAAACCTAAAAAGAAATATGCTTGAAGTGGCCACGTAAAGTGAAATGGTCATGATTTTGAGTATGTTGCGTTTTGTGTTCTCTGCCTTCCCTATTTGGGAATGAAGAAGTGATAAATTATTGTATGTTTTATCACAATAGTCGACCATTATCGACGGTCAGATAGCCCAGTGGTTATATAGAGAACCTGACTGTGAAGCTTAAGCTCCCGGGTTCGATTCCCGGTCGGAGCAGATCTTTCAGCATAAATTTAGGATTTAAGTTCGATAAAAGACGTTTAGTGACATATTGCTAGCCTGTCGTCTAAAACATACAATAAACTATTTCCCTTAGTCGCCTCTTACGAGATCCACGAAATAAATTGAGATGTGTTATTCTAAACCCGATACCACACGGATACAAAGTAAATGTAGGTACATTTTTTTTTCTGAAATTCAAACTCAATTAAATTACACAAAACGCGGTCCGCGACAAACAAATAGCCCCAATCACTCGCAAGGAAGCCTTTGCAAATAACTGAAATAACCAATTGTAGCCCGCGGCTTTGTCCAAATGTCCATCGAAAACACACGCCCTTTAAAACCAGAACAAAAGCGGCCAACGACAATTTTTGAAAACCGAATGCAATTGACACCCCAACTTTTTTTTTAAAAGCCATAGAACGGAACTTCAAAGTGGCCAGTATGACTCATGTTCAATTGAAATGTTTAAAAAGAGAAGTGACGATTTGCCGCCCGACAAAGTTAAAATGCGGTTAAAAAAATGCGGCGGGCTTTAAATTACTGAGGGAATTAAAGAATTGGGGTGTAAAGTAAGTTTGTAAGAAAGCACGGTGGGTGGCGATGGGTATAAAGGCGGTAAGTTGGCAAACTAAGCGATTTGAAATAATGAAAAGGGCGGCGTCCATACAAAAGGAGAGCGTAATGTTGTATGGAAGCAACAGTAGTGACCTTTCTGGGTACAAAGCTCGAAGGAAAGTCCCCTGTGGTGAGGGAATTGAAAGAATAACGTCTTCACTGTTTGATAGCTGATTTGGAGCAAACAGGGTTGCCAACTATCTTAGAATCGTTTTTGACCACTTGATAATATAGCTTCATTTTTGTGGAATAACGTCAAGAAAACATTTTAATAAATTTCAAGCATCTCAAGTTTTAAAACACTTTTATTCGTTTGGTGTCGTTTAGAATAAAACCTGTCCAATTCTTTCGTGAATGTCATAAAAGGCCACTAGAGGCACGTCCTAATGTTCAGTTTTTTGGTTACCTAGCTATGAAAATTGCAGATTATGCCACCTACGGCTAAATGTGTCTACGGATATTGAAATACTTAGTTAAGGTTTTGTTTAAGTAACGGTCTACCAATCTCATTGTTTCGAACTATTTTTTTTTTCATATAAACATGATACGCAGTATCATTCACTATTGTACGATATAGTGGCTTGGTCAAAAATGACACGTGCTAATAAGAATTGGTGAACATTTTTTCAATAAAAACAATGTGACAACCCTACCAGATTTCTAAAATGGCCAACTTACGCTTCCATCTCATTTACACACCGTGTCGCCGACAACCCTATTATCCACAATCTTTACAATGTATTCTTCAATGCAAGAGTCCAAAATGTTATCTCAACGTTTTACAATTTACACTCATATTATAATTAGTTCCGTCTTCTTTGTAAATTGTCCGCCGCTGGAAACCTGCTGATTTCTTCCGTTGAATCCCTTTTTTACACTTAATTGGCTAGTAAATGCCGTGCGGTGTAGGGTGTAGAATAACACCTCACCATTTCTTCCATGGATGTCATAACGTAAGGGGTCGCTGAGATATATTTTAGTCGATAGGCTAGCAACTTGCGACTTTTATACCTACTTACCAACTTATAACCTAAAAAATACGCCAGAAGTGCCACAAAACGTGAAATAGTCTTGGTTTTGCTTATGTTGCGATTCCGGTGCTGATGCTGAGCCTACCCCATTTAGAAAAACAGGCGTAATGCTACCACACATACATCTCGCCTGTATTCCTAAATAGGGTAGTCATAGCACACGAAATCACAGACAAAGCCATGCCTATTTCACGTTTCGTGGACACTTCTAGCATATTTTTTTAGGTTTTGAGTTGGCAGGTACAACAGTGACAGGTTGCTAGCCTGTCGCCTAAAATATACCTTAACCTATTTCCATAGTAGCCTCTTACGACATCCACGGAAGGAATGCTGAGGTATTATTCTATCTCGACACCACACGGCAACCATACAGATATTATTAACAGCGATTTTCTTTTGTTACAGGAAGACCCCATGATGCAGTTTTCGCGTGCCACCGTCGTTCTGTTTTCAAATATGTGACTTTGGAAAATGGACTTATTTTCATAATTTAAAATATTTACAGTATCTTATGGACAAGTCCATTTTTCGTAAGCCGCCGTCTAATGTAAAAATTGTAATTTTGTAAAATTAAAGGCTTTTGTTGTTAATTTATTTTTAATACAACTCAGTCTTTGATTTCGTTATTTTAATCAGTCTTGTATTACAGGAACCGTATCTTACAGGGTGTAACAAACCTCCCTCACGATAATTTTCTGGGGTATATAGGGTGCCCCGTGTGGTGCCGGGTTAGAATAGCACCTACCCCTTTCTTCCCGTGGGTGTCGTAAGAGTCGACTCTGGGAAAGCGTTAGTGTATTGTTGGCGATGGGCTAGCAACCTGTCACTGCAATATCACGTTTAACCATCTGGTTACCCTGAAATTGCTAAACGT